>CM047426.1:46068972-46268972 GCA_026168455.1 Theocolax elegans | reverse complement strand
AGATTTTAAAAATTAAGAAATGTAACCATGGTAGATAAGTTCTAAAGATTAATTTAAACAAAAGTTGTTTGTAATGTTTTTTCAAAAAAATCAACAGATTTTGAGTTAAATGGCTTTAAAAATAGAAATTTTTCTAAAAAATTGAAAAATTTCCACTTTTCATGGTCGAATAACTCTTAAGCAAATTATTTTTAACACTTAAATTTTTTTTGTATGTTCTGGAAGATGTTTCCAGCCTGTTCTCAAATTTTGGAGTGATTTAAAATTTTCATCGTACCACTTGACGTGAAATAGCCCATATATATGTATATATATGTATGTATGTGGGTGTGTGTGCGTGTGTGTGTGTACGCGTTACTTGTTTTTTCAAGAATAGATAATGTGTGTGCGTGTGTGTGTGTACGTGTTATTTGTTTTTTCAAGAATAGATAATGTGTGTGCGTGTGTGCGTGTGCGTGTGTGTGTGTACGCGTTACTTGTTTTTTCAAGAATAGATAATATATGTATTTTTTCCGTGCGCAAAAAAAAGTTGTGAATTTAACTTGAAAAAATGTGTATTAGTTTACTTATTCCTGATAAAACTCATAAAATAAAAACGGACCTAAAATTTAATGTAATGTTTTTAAAAATATGCACAATTTTTCGAAGATAAAATAAATATTAATCAAGTATAACATACACTTTTCAAATATCTATATGTGAAATATACAATAAATTAAAAATTAAATACATTAATTATTGCATTTTTAAGATAATTCTATTATAAACAGTAATGGCAAAAGAAAATTCAAATTTTAACAGTGGCAATATAAAATACGAATTACATTTTAAAAGTTTTTCGAAAATTATTATTTTAGGAGCATTTAATTTAAATATTTTTTAAATTAATATTTTAAAATTGTATGGATATATAAATGAGTAGATAATTTATATTTATATAACACAATATTTTAAATAAACAAGTATGTATTTATTAGAAACAGAAGGATATTTAAGAAATGAATTTGTTTATAATAATCAAAATAAATATTTGGGCTCTGCATAGTAAAAATAAATTGGATATAATTATGGATTAAAACGCAAATTTTGAAAGAGGGTGCGAATTACGAATCACGGGAGAAATGGAAGAAACAGGTTTTTATTTATATAGCGCTAAAATTTTATAAATAATTCTTTAAAACTAATACAAAAATTAATTTAATTAAGAAGAAAGTTTTATTACTCTAAAAGTACAAAATATTAATGACATAGAAGTTTTGGCGATGATCGTTCGTCATTAAATAAATTAATTTTAGGAGGTGAATTTCTATTTATAACGGTTTAAAATAATCCAAAATTTTATTAAGTTGTTAACTAAAATACTACAATTTAGTAAGTAATGTACTTTACTATTTTTGGTAAGTTAATTTTTCATTAACACATATATATATATATATATATGTCATATATATGTTATAAATATGTTATATATGTATGTCATATATATGTTATAAATATGTTATATGTATGTCATATATATATGTCATATATATGTTATAAATATGTTATATATGTATGTCATATATATGTTATAAATATGTTATATGTATGTCATATATATGTTATAAATATGTTATATGTATGTCATATATATGTTATAAATATGTTATATGTATGTCATATATATGTTATAAATATGTTATATGTATGTCATATATATGTTATAAATATGTTATATGTATGTCATATATATATGTCATACATATGTTATATATATGTCATATATATATGTTATATCTCTCTATAAATATAAATATTTCGCCGCCGCCGCCGCCGTGTCTAAGAATTCAGAATTCAACATATATATATATATATATGTCATACATATGTTATATATATATGTCATACATATGTTATATATATGTCATACATATGTTATATATATATGTCATATATATGTTATAAATATGTTATATATGTATGTCATATATATGTCATATATATATATGTTATATCTCTCTATAATATATAAATAATTCGCCGCCGCCGCCGCCGTGTCTAAGAATTCAGAATTCAACATATATATATATATATGTTATATCTCTCTATAATATATAAATAATTCGCCGCCGCCGCCGCCGCCGTGTCTAAGAATTCAGAATTCAACATATATATATATATATGTTATATCTCTCTATAAATATAAATATTTCGCCGCCGCCGCCGCCGCCGCCGCCGCCGCCGCCGCCGTGTCTAAGAATTCAGAATTCAACACATATATATATATATATATACACCTTTGGTGTAAATTATGTCCTAAAATACGTGAAAATTAGTGATTTATGAGGTTTATGAGGCATAACTTACAACAGCGGTCTTGGCCAATAAGTTAACCAAGCCTTTCGAAACCTCGCGAAAAATGTGAACTTTTGAGAGGTGTTAGATTAAAATCGATTATGGTGTGGTAGCCTTTTTTTAATATTCAATATGTTCGGGTGTTCTATCTCTTCGAGATTTTAAAAATTAAGAAATGTAACCATGGTAGATAAGTTCTAAAGATTAATTTAAACAAAAGTTGTTTGTAATGTTTTTTCAAAAAAATCAACAGATTTTGAGTTAAATGGCTTTAAAAATAGAAATTTTTCTAAAAAATTGAAAAATTTCCACTTTTCATGGTCGAATAACTCTTAAGCAAATTATTTTTAACACTTAAATTTTTTTTGTATGTTCTGGAAGATGTTTCCAGCCTGTTCTCAAATTTTGGAGTGATTTAAAATTTTCATCGTACCACTTGACGTGAAATAGCCCATATATATGTATATATATGTATGTATGTATGTGGGTGTGTGTGCGTACGGCGGAATATTTATAATACATATATATTTTAAAATTATTTTTCAAGAATACATAATATATGTATTTTTTCCGTGCGCAAAAAAAAAGTTGTGAACATAACTTGAACAAATGTGTATTTGTTTACTCATTCTTGATAAAACTCATAAAATTTTAAACGTATACTCAATAATAATAACGGATCTAAAATTCAATGTAATGCTTTAAATACAGATGCAAAATTGTTTGAAGATGAAATAAATATTAATCAAGTATAACATACACTTTTCAAATATCTATATGTGAAATATACAATAAATTAAAAATTAAATACATTAATTATTGCATTTTTAAGATAATTCTATTATAAACAGTAATGGCAAAAGAAAATTCAAATTTTAACAGTGGCAATGTAAAATACGAATTACATTTTAAAAGTTTTTCGAAAATTATTATTTTAGGAGCATTTAATTTAAATATTTTTTAAATTAATATTTTAAAATTGTATGGATATATAAATGAGTAGATAATTTATATTATATAACACAATATTTTAAATAAACAAGTATGTATTTATTAGAAACAGAAGGATATTTAAGAAATGAATTTGTTTATAATAATCAAAATAAATATTTGGGCTCTGCATAGTAAAAATAAATTGGATATAATTATGGATTAAAACGCAAATTTTGAAAGAGGGTGCGAATTACGAATCACGGGAGAAATGGAAGAAACAGGTTTTTATTTATATAGCGCTAAAAGTTTATAAATAATTCTTTAAAACTAATACAAAAATTAATTTAATTAAGAAGAAAGTTTTATTACTCTAAAAGTACAAAATATTAATGACATAGAAGTTTTGGCGATGATCGTTCGTCATTAAATAAATTAATTTTAGGAGGTGAATTTCTATTTATAACGGTTTAAAATAATCCAAAATTTTATTAAGTTGTTAACTAAAATACTACAATTTAGTAAGTAATGTACTTTACTATTTTTGGTAAGTTAATTTTTCATTAACATTTATAATTATTAAAATATAAATTTTAGCTTTATAAGAATTCATATAGTTTAAAATTTACAGTTAACATTTAATATGTCTCTATTTTTTTTTATTATTTTTATTCTGATTTCATTACACTAAATTTTGGTAAACTTTTATTTATAAATTATAATAACTATAGCAATACCTCCAAGGTGTTGTATGAATCTGTTTAACTTTTAAGGTGTTCATGGTAGTGAAAATAATACAATTTAACACATTATTTTAAATAAATTAATTACGAAAAACCTTTTTCAAAATTAAAAATAGGGGGTTGGCGCGCGAAGCGCGCAGTGGGGCGAAGCCCCCCTAGTATATATATATATACATACATACTCATATAAATCTACGCACATGTAATAATGCATACCATGGAACCGATTTACCAAAGTACAGAAATCAAGGAGAAGAATTATAACGTGAAGTTAGTATTGATATAGTAAAAATTTATTCCGGCAAAACTTTAAAAGACATCAAAACATTAATTCATCGACCAACCGCGCACGTTGTAATTCTTGAGATTTTTTCAAACAACGTTACCTAGCGGAGGAAAGAACAATAAAACACGGCCTCCAGTAAATGGGAGGCCGCGTATCCGTAACATGCAATCAAATGCACCTTACGCCTGGGACTAAGCAAAGCATAGACCGGCAAGCGTCTAAAGGCGCATACGCGCTGCAACGCAAACGCAATCGCGAGAAAGAAACACAGAACAAAGCATAAACCGATAACCATATATAGATATACATATATATATATATTATATATATATATATATATATATATATATATATATACATATATCTACACACCGCGCAAATAAACGTTAAAAGCGCATTACAGGCTAACTAACCGACATTTTTCAATAATTATTTCTCCGCTATGGTCCCAAAAGATTAAAGAAGGCAATACACTAACCTTAGAAAACTAACCCTACAGTTTAGGGCAGCAGTAGCACCCCTTAAGGACGAAGAAACAGTACCTATAATAAAAAGCACCGCAACAATAACCAACCACTTCCAATGGCTATCGCTAGAAGACATCGGTAAAGGACTCTCAAAAAGGTTATGCAGCCCTTTTCAAGGCACCCCCGAGGAATTGCACACGAAGCTCTCACAACAGGAATCCTACACGATTCCTACAGACACAAAAAGCGTCGAAGAATTATACGAACAAGTGATCAGTCAACTCATAGCCCAAACTAAAACTCTGTACGGGGTGAACATGCCACAGAATTGGACAGGGTTAGAACCCCTAATAGAAAACTTCCCCCTAAACATCAACCCGGACATTAACCCTACAGTAAGCAAAATGCACGTAAAAAATTCGTTTTCGGAGATGCACGAAGAAGATGGCCAACTAGACAGCGCGAATCTGCTACGATGGAGCGCGCCAAAATTCTGGCTAATAGTACATCCATTATTCGCCGGACAGCTCGAACAATTGGTCCATCATGAACTAACGAATCTACGGACACAACCCGAGTGGGAACCAGGATGTCCGGTACCACTCCAACATAAAATTTTAATGGTATCCCCGTCCTTTCTGAGACTCAACAACATACCATTCGAGATCCACGTACAGTACCCAGGAGACCTCATGTACGTCAAAGACGGAGTGCCTCACCAAGTCATCAACTCCGGCACGAATCTGTGCGTGGCGACAAACATAGGCAGCGGAAGCTGGAACATATCCGGCCATAAATTTAGACCCTGCGCCTGCCCACGAACAAAGGGCCTCATCGCAATCAACGTCAATCCAACAAGAACAGCAAGATAACAGAAGTCAACAGGAGCAAGTGGACTTGCCCCGTAGAAGGTTGCCCCGTAGACACAGTCAGAATGAGTACCGCAAGGACACACGCGTCGTACCATACACCCAAGCCGCTGTTAATTTGTCCACCTGCGACAAAGCTTTAGTAACAGCCGCTGCTTAAAGCAGCACATAAGCAAATTATTTTTAACACTTAAATTTTTTTTGTATGTTCTGGAAGATGTTTCCAGCCTGTTCTCAAATTTTGGAGTGATTTAAAATTTTCATCGTACCACTTGACGTGAAATAGCCCATATATATGTATATATATGTATGTATGTATGTGGGTGTGTGTGCGTACGGCCGGAATAGTTATATAATTACATATATATTTTAAATTATTTTTTCAAGACTACATAATATATGTATTTTTTCCGTGCGCAAAAAAAAAGTTGTGAACTAACTTGAACAAATGTGTATTTGTTTACTCATTCTTGATAAAACTCATAAAATTTTAAACGTATACTCAATAATAATAACGGATCTAAAATTCAATGTAATGCTTTAAATACAGATGCAAAATTGTTTGAAGATGAAATAAATATTAATCAAGTATAACATACACTTTTCCAAATATCCATATGATATATACAATGGGTTAAAACTAAATATATTAATTATTGCATTTTTAAGATAATTCTCTTATAAACAGTATAGGCAAAAGAAATTCAAATTTTAACAGTGGCAATGTAAAATACGAATTACATTTTAAAAGTTTTTCGAAAATTATTATTTTAGGAGCATTTAATTTAAATATTTTTTAAATTAATATTTTAAAATTGTATGGATATATAAATGAGTAGATAATTTATATTTATATAACACAATATTTTAAATAAACAAGTATGTATTTATTAGAAACAGAAGGATATTTAAGAAATGAATTTGTTTATAATAATCAAAATAAATATTTGGGCTCTGCATAGTAAAAATAAATTGGATATAATTATGGATTAAAACGCAAATTTTGAAAGAGGGTGCGAATTACGAATCACGGGAGAAATGGAAGAAACAGGTTTTTATTTATATAGCGCTAAAATTTTATAAATAATTCTTTAAAACTAATACAAAAATTAATTTAATTAAGAAGAAAGTTTTATTACTCTAAAAGTACAAAATATTAATGACATAGAAGTTTTGGCGATGATCGTTCGTCATTAAATAAATTAATTTTAGGAGGTGAATTTCTATTTATAACGGTTTAAAATAATCCAAAATTTTATTAAGTTGTTAACTAAAATACTACAATTTAGTAAGTAATGTACTTTACTATTTTTGGTAAGTTAATTTTTCATTAACATTTATAATTATTAAAATATAAATTTTAGCTTTATAAGAATTCATATAGTTTAAAATTTACAGTTAACATTTAATATGTCTCTATTTTTTTTTATTATTTTTATTCTGATTTCATTACACTAAATTTTGGTAAACTTTTATTTATAAATTATAATAACTATAGCAATACCTCCAAGGTGTTGTATGAATCTGTTTAACTTTTAAGGTGTTCATGGTAGTGAAGAATAATACAATTTAACACATTATTTTAAATAAATTAATTACGAAAAACCTTTTTCAAAATTAAAAATAGGGGGTTGGCGCGCGAAGCGCGCAGTGGGGCGAAGCCCCCCTAGTATATATATATATACATACATACTCATATAAATCTACGCACATGTAATAATGCATACCATGGAACCGATTTACCAAAGTACAGAAATCAAGGAGAAGAATTATAACGTGAAGTTAGTATTGATATAGTAAAAATTTATTCCGGCAAAACTTTAAAAGACATCAAAACATTAATTCATCGACCAACCGCGCACGTTGTAATTCTTGAGATTTTTTCAAACAACGTTACCTAGCGGAGGAAAGAACAATAAAACACGGCCTCCAGTAAATGGGAGGCCGCGTATCCGTAACATGCAATCAAATGCACCTTACGCCTGGGACTAAGCAAAGCATAGACCGGCAAGCGTCTAAAGGCGCATACGCGCTGCAACGCAAACGCAATCGCGAGAAAGAAACACAGAACAAAGCATAAACCGATAACCATATATAGATATACATATATATATATATATATATATATATATATATATATATATATACATATATCTACACACCGCGCAAATAAACGTTAAAAGCGCATTACAGGCTAACTAACCGACATTTTTCAATAATTATTTCTCCGCTATGGTCCCAAAAGATTAAAGAAGGCAATACACTAACCTTAGAAAACTAACCCTACAGTTTAGGGCAGCAGTAGCACCCCTTAAGGACGAAGAAACAGTACCTATAATAAAAAGCACCGCAACAATAACCAACCACTTCCAATGGCTATCGCTAGAAGACATCGGTAAAGGACTCTCAAAAAGGTTATGCAGCCCTTTTCAAGGCACCCCCGAGGAATTGCACACGAAGCTCTCACAACAGGAATCCTACACGATTCCTACAGACACAAAAAGCGTCGAAGAATTATACGAACAAGTGATCAGTCAACTCATAGCCCAAACTAAAACTCTGTACGGGGTGAACATGCCACAGAATTGGACAGGGTTAGAACCCCTAATAGAAAACTTCCCCCTAAACATCAACCCGGACATTAACCCTACAGTAAGCAAAATGCACGTAAAAAATTCGTTTTCGGAGATGCACGAAGAAGATGGCCAACTAGACAGCGCGAATCTGCTACGATGGAGCGCGCCAAAATTCTGGCTAATAGTACATCCATTATTCGCCGGACAGCTCGAACAATTGGTCCATCATGAACTAACGAATCTACGGACACAACCCGAGTGGGAACCAGGATGTCCGGTACCACTCCAACATAAAATTTTAATGGTATCCCCGTCCTTTCTGAGACTCAACAACATACCATTCGAGATCCACGTACAGTACCCAGGAGACCTCATGTACGTCAAAGACGGAGTGCCTCACCAAGTCATCAACTCCGGCACGAATCTGTGCGTGGCGACAAACATAGGCAGCGGAAGCTGGAACATATCCGGCCATAAATTTAGACCCTGCGCCTGCCCACGAACAAAGGGCCTCATCGCAATCAACGTCAATCCAACAAGAACAGCAAAGATAACAGAAGTCAACAGGAGCAAGTGGACTTGCCCCGTAGAAGGTTGCCCCGTAGACACAGTCAGAATGAGTACCGCAAGGACACACGCGTCGTACCATACACCCAAGCCGCTGTTAATTTGTCCCACCTGCGACAAAGCTTTAGTAACAGCCGCTGCTTTAAAGCAGCACATACGAAGGAACCACTCAAATAGACAACACGTCTGCGACCAATGCGGAACTACCGTCAAGGGCAACTCCCTTAGCAAGCACCTAAAAACTCACGAACAGCGAACACAGTGCCCGAAGTGCAAGAAATTATATAAGAAATCCACAATAAAACGACATAAACGTAAACCAGAACAGGAAACGTAAACTTTAAATGCAAAATGTAAATACATCTAATCAAAAATAAACGTATTAAATTTATACTAAAATATATTAGATTTATTAAACCACTACCCAGCACCCCCAACTACCTTAAAATAAATACACAAAAAATCAAACCTTCCCCCCGAACCTACACAATAAATCATAATAATCAATTAAATAACCAAAAATATAAACAAACAAACACCCAACATAAACACACATAACATTTAATAATAATAAACCAACTAAATAAATTCGTGGCAAGGAAATTACACACCTTACAACTAACACCGAATAAAACCAATAAATTTCAAATTCAGATTCGCAGCCTCCATAACTGCAACTAACCAAAATTTCCTAAGAGACATATCGGACAACCCAGGAATAGTAATAGAAAACGTAGCACAACTAGCCATTTCCAACGAAGAATGGAAAATTATACAAAAAATAAACCTACAAGCATTCTTCTCATACAACGACGAACTACACTCAGCATGGACCAGCATCAACGCCAATTGCAATTTAACAAAAAATCTTTGCGAGCGCACAGCCGAAATAGAAACCCAACTAGTAGAAAACGAAACAAATATCAAACACTTAATCAACTTACTTCGGGGACACAAAGCGATCCGCAAACGCAGATCCGTCCTCCCATTTATCGGAAAAATCAGCAGAATTTTATTCGGCACGTTAGACGAAGACACTCTAAAAGAAATTCAAAACATAATGGAAACGTCATCAAACGAAACAAGGAAACTCGCGTCCTTGTTAGCCTCACAAACCGAAATCGTCGAATCACAATTAAATTTGACAAGCCACCGGTTTTCGGTAATCGAATCGACTCTCTCAAACATAAAATCAGAAACCAAAATCGCCCACAACGAACAAACAATGCACCTCGCAGCAACCATACTCACTAAACACGCAAACAAACACGCACTAGACATCGAGATACTAACAGACGCAATCCTTTTCGCAGCAAAAGGCACCATACACCCACGACTCGTATCGCCCCAACTAATAGAATACTCAGCATCAAACGCGCGTAAAACAGTACCAAACGCTATCTTCCCAATAGAAGCGTCCGACTCAATACTACAACTCTTTGACATATCCGAAGTAAAAATAATATTTTCAAAATACCACTTATTCTACTACATACTCGTACCATTACTAGAACGACAAAGGTATCAATTATTCAAGCCAACACCAGTACCAATACAGCGAATCATCAAAAATCATTCAGATATCTTTGCATACATCTCGCCAGAATACCCATACATAGCCACAAACATACATAGCAACACCTACACTCCATTTACACTCGACGCCATAAACAAATGAAAAAAACTTAATACACTCGTTATTTGTAGAGATACCGAGCCACTACGAGAAATAAAGGTTCACACCCCATGCGAAGTGCGACTAACCTTAGGATAGGTAATTCGAAATATAGTACGAATTTTCGTCAAAACATAAGACAATACAACAATTCTTTAGCTTAAATTATTATCCTAAAATTAATAAAATACTAAAATCAGACAATGTATGTTGACAATATTGTAGCAATATGACATTATTCCAACAATATCGCTGCAATATGAAGTGCTGTCTGGGTAGGAATGTATCTATTCCTTTAAACCTAATGAGTATTTTCTTCACCTTGCATTTTTTTAGAAAAGAAAGTTTTGGAAACAAGATTGTACTCTATTCTCATTCAAGGGAAAAAAAATTATAGTGTATTTGGTATTTATTACTCAAAATACTATTAACACAAATCACATATTTATATTTTCGGTTTGGAAACTTTACATTTTAACCTTTAGACTACCGAGATTTTAGAAATGAAATCGTCCTTTAAAAGTTTCCGAATTGCCAACCTGCTTGAATATGCAAAAAAAAATTGTCACTTCCTGAAGACGATGTCCAGGTGGTCAGGGTGACCTCCGGGTCATCTGGACATCGTCTACTCGTAAGTAGTGTACCATCCTGCTTGAATAAGCAAAAAAAAATTGTCACTTCCTGAAGACGATGTCCATGTGGTCAGGGTGACCTCCGGGTTATCTGGACATCGTCTACTGATAAGTAGTGTGCCACCCTGCTTGAATATGCAAAAAAATTATCACTTCCTGAAGACGATGTCCAGGTGGTCAGGGTGACCTCCGGGTCATCTGGACATCGTCTACTGGTAAGTAGTGTACCACCCTGCTTGAATATGCAAAAAAATTGTCACTTCCTGAAGACGATGTCCAGGTGGTCAGGGTGACCTCCGGGTCATCTGGACATCGTCTACTGGTAAGTAGTGTACCACCCTGCTTGAATATGCAAAAAAAAAATGTCACTTCCTGAAGACGATGACCAGGTGGTCAGGGTGACCTCCGGGTCATCTGGACATCGTCTACTGGTAAGTAGTGTACCACCCTGCTTGAATATGCAAAAAAATTGTCACTTCCTGAAGACGATGTCCAGGTGGTCAGGGTGACCTCCGGGTCATCTGGACATCGTCTACTCGTAAGTAGTGTACCATCCTGCTTGAATAAGCAAAAAAAAATTGTCACTTCCTGAAGACGATGTCCATGTGGTCAGGGTGACCTCCGGGTTATCTGGACATCGTCTACTGATAAGTAGTGTGCCACCCTGCTTGAATATGCAAAAAAATTATCACTTCCTGAAGACGATGTCCAGGTGGTCAGGGTGACCTCCGGGTCATCTGGACATCGTCTACTGGTAAGTAGTGTACCACCCTGCTTGAATATGCAAAAAAATTGTCACTTCCTGAAGACGATGTCCAGGTGGTCAGGGTGACCTCCGGGTATCTGGACATCGTCTACTGGTCAGTAGTGTACCATCCTGCTTGAATAAGCAAAAAAAAATTGTCACTTCCTGAAGACGATGTCCAGGTGGTCAGGGTGACCTCCAGGTTATCTGGACATCGTCTACTGGTAATTAGTGTGCCACCCTGCTTGAATATGCAAAAAAAATTGTCACTTCCTGAAGACGATGTCCAGGTGGTCAGGATGACCTGCGGGTCATCTGGACATCGTCTACTGGTAAGTAGTGTACCACCCTGCTTTAATAATAATAAACCAACTAAATAAATTCGTGGCAAGGAAATTACACACCTTACAACTAACACCGAATAAAACCAATAAATTTCAAATTCAGATTCGCAGCCTCCATAACTGCAACTAACCAAAATTTCCTAAGAGACATATCGGACAACCCAGGAATAGTAATAGAAAACGTAGCACAACTAGCCATTTCCAACGAAGAATGGAAAATTATACAAAAATAAACCTACAAGCATTCTTCTCATACAACGACGAACTACACTCAGCATGGACCAGCATCAACGCCAATTGCAATTTAACAAAAAATCTTTGCGAGCGCACAGCCGAAATAGAAACCCAACTAGTAGAAAACGAAACAAATATCAAACACTTAATCAACTTACTTCGGGGACACAAAGCGATCCGCAAACGCAGATCCGTCCTCCCATTTATCGGAAAAATCAGCAGAATTTTATTCGGCACGTTAGACGAAGACACTCTAAAAGAAATTCAAAACATAATGGAAACGTCATCAAACGAAACAAGGAAACTCGCGTCCTTGTTAGCCTCACAAACCGAAATCGTCGAATCACAATTAAATTTGACAAGCCACCGGTTTTCGGTAATCGAATCGACTCTCTCAAACATAAAATCAGAACCAAAATCGCCCACAACGAACAAACAATGCACCTCGCAGCAACCATACTCACTAAACACGCAAACAAACACGCACTAGACATCGAGATACTAACAGACGCAATCCTTTTCGCAGCAAAAGGCACCATACACCCACGACTCGTATCGCCCCAACTAATAGAATACTCAGCATCAAACGCGCGTAAAACAGTACCAAACGCTATCTTCCCAATAGAAGCGTCCGACTCAATACTACAACTCTTTGACATATCCGAAGTAAAAATAATATTTTCAAAATACCACTTATTCTACTACATACTCGTACCATTACTAGAACGACAAAGGTATCAATTATTCAAGCCAACACCAGTACCAATACAGCGAATCATCAAAAATCATTCAGATATCTTTGCATACATCTCGCCAGAATACCCATACATAGCCACAAACATACATAGCAACACCTACACTCCATTTACACTCGACGCCATAAACAAATGAAAAAACTTAATACACTCGTTATTTGTAGAGATACCGAGCCACTACGAGAAATAAAGGTTCACACCCCATGCGAAGTGCGACTAACCTTAGGATAGGTAATTCGAAATATAGTACGAATTTTCGTCAAACATAAGACAATACAACAATTCTTTAGCTTAAATTATTATCCTAAAATTAATAAAATACTAAAATCAGACAATGTATGTTGACAATATTGTAGCAATATGACATTATTCCAACAATATCGCTGCAATATGAAGTGCTGTCTGGGTAGGAATGTATCTATTCCTTTAAACCTAATGAGTATTTTCTTCACCTTGCATTTTTTTAGAAAAGAAAGTTTTGGAAACAAGATTGTACTCTATTCTCATTCAAGGGAAAAAAATTATAGTGTATTTGGTATTTATTACTCAAAATACTATTAACACAAATCACATATTTATATTTTCGGTTTGGAAACTTTACATTTTAACCTTTAGACTACCGAGATTTTAGAAATGAAATCGTCCTTTAAAGTTTCCGAATTGCCAACCTGCTTGAATATGCAAAAAAAATTGTCACTTCCTGAAGACGATGTCCAGGTGGTCAGGGTGACCTCCGGGTCATCTGGACATCGTCTACTCGTAAGTAGTGTACCATCCTGCTTGAATAAGCAAAAAAAAATTGTCACTTCCTGAAGACGATGTCCATGTGGTCAGGGTGACCTCCGGGTTATCTGGACATCGTCTACTGATAAGTAGTGTGCCACCCTGCTTGAATATGCAAAAAAATTATCACTTCCTGAAGACGATGTCCAGGTGGTCAGGGTGACCTCCGGGTCATCTGGACATCGTCTACTGGTAAGTAGTGTACCACCCTGCTTGAATATGCAAAAAAATTGTCACTTCCTGAAGACGATGTCCAGGTGGTCAGGGTGACCTCCGGGTCATCTGGACATCGTCTACTGGTAAGTAGTGTACCACCCTGCTTGAATATGCAAAAAAAAATGTCACTTCCTGAAGACGATGACCAGGTGGTCAGGGTGACCTCCGGGTCATCTGGACATCGTCTACTGGTAAGTAGTGTACCACCCTGCTTGAATATGCAAAAAAATTGTCACTTCCTGAAGACGATGTCCAGGTGGTCAGGGTGACCTCCGGGTCATCTGGACATCGTCTACTCGTAAGTAGTGTACCATCCTGCTTGAATAAGCAAAAAAAAATTGTCACTTCCTGAAGACGATGTCCATGTGGTCAGGGTGACCTCCGGGTTATCTGGACATCGTTCTACTGATAAGTAGTGTGCCACCCTGCTTGAATATGCAAAAAAATTATCACTTCCTGAAGACGATGTCCAGGTGGTCAGGGTGACCTCCGGGTCATCTGGACATCGTCTACTGGTAAGTAGTGTACCACCCTGCTTGAATATGCAAAAAAATTGTCACTTCCTGAAGACGATGTCCAGGTGGTCAGGATGACCTGCGGGTCATCTGGACATCGTCTACTGGTCAGTAGTGTACCATCCTGCTTGAATAAGCAAAAAAAAATTGTCACTTCCTGAAGACGATGTCCAGGTGGTCAGGGTGACCTCCAGGTTATCTGGACATCGTCTACTGGTAATTAGTGTGCCACCCTGCTTGAATATGCAAAAAAAATTGTCACTTCCTGAAGACGATGTCCAGGTGGTCAGGATGACCTGCGGGTCATCTGGACATCGTCTACTGGTAAGTAGTGTACCACCCTGCTTGAATATGCAAAACAAAATTGTCACTTCCTGAAGACGATGTGTAGGTGGTCAGGGTACACCCCATATCACCACCTCTTCCCCCTTCAAATTTTACCCCTTTTAAAAAAGCAACTAAAAACATTAACCCCCAACAGTGCGTCAAAAAACATGTGATACATCGATTTATCAAAAAATATCGTCACTTCGACAATTACGTCATACAAATAGATTGACGTCACAGAAAGGGAGAAAGGTTTTTGATGTAAGCAGCTTAATATAATATATATATATATATATAGATGTTTTATTTTGTTATTAACTCATACAGAGTATTTGTAAACAAAGATACGCCATCAAAACTAACCATTATATGATATTCCGGTATTACTAAGTTATTTATCTTTTTACACAAGGCAATACTATTTAAAATGTGGGAATTAGGTATTTTCAAGCTGTTTTTTAATACAAAATTAATCCTCTTCGATAAACTATATGTTGGACCTCCAATACAAGAAACAATAGGTGTTGGCAGTATATTCTTTTTATGCATTTTTGGAAGACTATATTTAAGGTAAATGAGTATCTATTTTGGTTAAGCATATTTGGTTAAGCATATTTATGATAATTTTTATCTAGATATTGATTATCATTCCAATAATTCATAATTTCTTTTGAACGTTTCTGTAAATTATTAAGTGTTGTTTTTTTTAATTTGGATGTATGTACTTTGATCAAGTAATAATCCATTCATTTTGTCATTATATTTATCAATATTCATAGCTACAGTTACATTACCTTTGTCTGACATGGTAAATAAAATATTGTTATTGCTTCAGAATGTTTTTGCTTCTCCTAACTTTTGTGAAATTATTCTGTCGTCAACTTTAATATGTTTATTTATTTTGTTTTGATTGTGTATTCTATCAGTAACATTTATTCTAATATTTGTTTTATAAGTCTCTGCAATATCATAATTCGTTAAACATTCTTCTGAATTTTTAATTATATCAATAGCTTATTTTTTAGGAACTTTATTGGAAATAGTAAACTTTGGTCCTAATGACATAACGTCCTTAACGTTATTTGGTATATATACCAGTCACATTTATGAACCGTTTTTTTGTTATTATTATTATCATAATTATTTTTATTTGAAAGTTATGTCATTAGGATCAAAGTTTAGTATTTTTAGTAAGAATCTAAAAACTAATGTTTTCAATGAAATATCTATTGTTATGCAAAACATTTATTTCAGTTTTTTATCGGAAAAAATTTTTTCTTAAGGTTAGACTAAAATCAGCTCTATCCTAAATAATAGATTTTCGTCACTTATTCGATTCACATCAAATTTGATATTTTGTATATCAATAGACATTTTTATCTGTAACTTTTTTTTTCATCTGAAACTTCTACACATACACGTATGTAAATGCAAAAATGCTGAAGCAAAAACGACAAGTTAAAATATCTCAAGTTAAATCTGATGAAGATAATTTACTTGAAGAATCTGATGACATGATTATAATCCCTATTCCTGATGATTCTGGCGATAATGATTCTGGTTTACATAATGAGAAGTATGATGAAATTTCTCGCATGTCTTATGAAAAAGAATACCGAAGTTATTCTGATAATCTAACTAAATTGGAAGCAAATCATGATTGCGATTGGGTTGATGGAGAAAGACGTTGTCAAGATCAACTTGAAAATGAAACATTGTTGTCTGATGATCAGATAAAAA
Source organism: Theocolax elegans (assembly GCA_026168455.1). Classification (NCBI taxonomy): domain Eukaryota; kingdom Metazoa; phylum Arthropoda; class Insecta; order Hymenoptera; family Cerocephalidae; genus Theocolax; species Theocolax elegans. The sequence goes on along the minus strand of CM047426.1, from coordinate 46,252,234 downwards.
AGATCTTACAAAGTATACCAGTTTAAGTGTGTGAACTTTTTTTTCGGATGAAATAAAAAGTTATATTATTGCAGCTACAAAAGAAAATAATTTTTATCTTTGCCAATCTGAATTAGATATCTTTATAGGGATTGTAATTTTCTCATCGTTCAACCAAAGAATATCACAACGTGATCTTTGGTTAACATATCCTTTTTTGTCAGATAATGTAGTTTCATCTGTAATATCTCGTGATCAATTTGAGAATATAAATGCACACATCAAATACTCAAAAGTGGTAGACAATAATCCAAACGATAAAGGATGGAGAGTACGCTCTCTAATAAATTTGTTCCAAGAAAATATTCTTCAATTTGAATATTTCCAAATTGCCCCGTCCTTAAATGAAATGATGATAAAATCATATGCTAAAACAAGTTTATTAGAAGCAATTTATTAGAGGAAAACTAATAAGATTCGGATTGAAAATGTGGGCACTTATTCTATTTATATTGTGATAAGAATCAAATTGAAACGATTGTACTAAAAAAATGCGCGTTAGGTAGCAGAGTCGTAATGAATGATTGAAATAGTAAAATAAATTACATCACGGTAATGGACTCGTAGCCGGTGTCTATAGCATCTAGCGCAGCAGGTATAACTCCATCTCACCCAATAAAGTGTTATAGTTCTACTGAGCATGCACAGAAAGAAATAGGATTTCCGAATGCTTTTTATATTTATAATAAATTTATGGGAAGAGTTGATATTCATGATGGTCACTGTAACAATTTATTGCCCAGTATTAGAAGTAAGAAATGGACATGGCTGATTTTTATGCGTTTGATTCAGGCATCTATCACTAATTTGGTTGTTTTTTTTACAATACTTTGAGTACTGAGAATGAAAAAGGTTCGAAAGACTTTGCAGTAGCTATTGCAAAGCATTATTTACAGAAACAGGTAAAACAAACTAATGTTGAGCATCAATCCAAACGTGTGCAAAAACGAAAGGATTGTTCATTATGTTCTGTAAGAACGTATACATTTTGCGAAATATGTCATTATATTTATGCAAAATATGCCCCCTTAACAAACATTAGTTATTTATAAAAGTATGTAAAACAAATTTTTAAATTAAAAAAATAAAAACAGAAACAAAAAAAATAAATAAATAAAAACAACAAAATAAAAAAAATAAGACCGTCTTGTTTATCTACCTCTACGTGGTGACTGTTGGTTAACGTCACAATGACGGCTGAACGACGAACAAATACAATAAAAAAAAAGACTATAAGACCATTATTTATCTATTTTTTTTTTCAGACGAACTATGAATTTTGATGAAAAATTTCTAACAACAAAATGGTCTTAAAATCAGTCAAAGAACACTATCAAATTTTTTCAGAATTTTTAGAGACATTTTCGTAAAATTGAATTTTCCAGATATTCTAAAATGTCAAAAATTGTCTCAAAAAATTTGAAAAAATTTAAAAATACTTCTTGGCCAATTTTAAAAATTTTTGTTCCTATAAATATATTGCGAAAGTCTTGAGTTTGCGAGAAAAACGTTTCTGAAGTTAAAAAAAATATTTCTACTTCGTCGCCAGTTTAAGATGTCCATTTTGGAATTTTTAATTTTTATAGGTCATATTTCGAAAGTTTTCAATGTTTGTGGAAAAGAAGTCGCCATATTTTTTTTGTATTTTAATCTAGTCATCATTTTGACTTTAGAATCTTGTAGAGTGACCCCAAAAACATAAAGTAAGTCATTTTTAGACATATTCTTGATGTTTAAGTACTTCAAAAAAAAACGCAAAGTAAAGTTAAGATTTTTGGCTTTTTCGGCGTTAATGGGTTAATAAATTTTTACTAGTAATTGCACCAGGAAATACTAATAAAAGAAAAATAAATCTTTTCCTATGTTTTAGTAAATAAAAGAAAATAAAATAAAAAATAAAATTAAATAAAAAAAAATTAAATTAAAAAAATTAAATTAAATTAAATTAAATAACATTTAATTTTATTTAATTAAATTAAACAAAATTTTAGAATTAATTACTTATATGATCTCAGGAACTTGTAACCAGAATAGTTTTTTATTTAGCACACTAAATTTATTTGATTTTACTTACATTATACTGTATGATTTCACTAAGGAAAACCCTCAAATACTATATCATACAATTACTATAAATTCCACTAATTCATAAAGTAGAAAAAAAACGATAAAAACTGATAATATCAACTTATTGTAAAATTCAATTATCTCCTTTGTAACGGGGTGGGTACTGGGGATATGTAAGGCCCACGGTTAGGCCCAATTTGTCCCAACTTACCAACCTTAAGTGTGCAGTCCCACGATGCGGCCGGGAATCCCTTTGATTCCCGTGCAATGCCGTTAACAACGTCAAACACCTCGTTTGACTTAGATATTGTGTGTTGGGCCCTATGCCCAAAATTGCTAACTAGGATAAACACCGGAGAGGGCGGTATTCGTAGGATAGGACGGTAACCGGTAAAACACTATCAACAATCGATATTATTCGTTAATCGGCGAGACAGATTGTCTCGCCGAGTCAATTTATTAGCTAAACAATTAAATATTAACAAATTAACTATAAATTAACTTTTACAATTTACGGGGAGTCGTACCGATGTCACCCCCGAGGTCAGCGCGAAACAAGTAGTTAAACCCTATTAACCGACGAGTTACGAGCAACCGATCCGGATATGATCGGCTGCTTAACCTGATGGCATACGTCACACCGTGTGACGTATGTATCTCTGACGTAGAGAGCTTTGACTTAGAAACTTCCTACGTCACGCGCGCCTTCTCTCGTGAAGTGGTTCCCGCGACCCACCGACCTGTCTATCCGTGCGGGTATTGTCACGAGAGGGGGGAAAGGAGGAACGCTTCCTCACCTGGACCGTACCAGGTAAATCGGGGCGCGAAATATTAAGTAGACACGCGGGTCTAAACGTGGCGCACCACTTACCGCTTGTCTAAATATCGCGTCTCGGCGGGAAACGCCTGGGCAAAGGAGAGATAGCTCGTCCTCGTGCTTATCTCTCTCTCACTCCAACGGTCGGGAAAGCGGCCGACTCTTGGCTTCCTTCTTTCTGCCTTTCTCGGGGCCGTGCTGCTCCGCACGCCGACGTGGAGGTTGGTGGGGAGAAAAACCTCACGCCCACACACGAAACGCACCAGTCTTTGTTCACTTGTTACCGTCTTAAAGTATATTCGGCAGTTGTCAACACCTTGTTGCCGATCGCGCGCGAACTCTATCTCGTTACTCCTAGCTGGGCGCGCGCGATTCTCGCGCGTTCGTGCGCGCGCCGCGCTGTATATCCTCTTTCGCGTTGCTTACCTGATCGGTAACTCGCTTTCCGTTACACCCCCCTTCCAGCTTCCACATACTCTGTATGTGGACTCTGTTCCTCAAGGAACGGGAAAGAGGTTTAACGAGTTGCTCTTGATCAGGTATATCAGGACGCGAGGAAACTGTTTCAGACGCTTGATCTCCTTGCAGCGGCAGAGCGGACAACTAGGTTCGTCAGAACCTCCCGTTCCGCTCGATGAAGGCAGGGGCTACAGGTTAATCTGTATTCAAAGGCAGCCTCTTTGAAGGCCGCCTCAGACTTCGGCCGCTGCTGGCGCTTTACGTCCGCCTCGATCGTGAGCCTGGAGGACGCCCTCGTCCTCGTCTCGGGGGAACTGGTTCAGAATCTGTATTGGCAGACCGCTCTATGGGTGATCGGCGCTTTACGGTCGCGGTTGCTTTTCGAGGACGACCACGCTGTCGTCTGGTAACGCGGGACCTATCTAAAGACGAACGCGACGTCTTGCGCAGATTACACCGAGTTCCCTCGCCAGGGGACTCGCTCGCATTTTTCCCCTCGCAGGGGAGCATTCGCTCGCTACATGCGGGTCGCACTTCACCTGTTGATCCCTCGGCGGTTGAGGTTGCTCACGTTGATCCTCATCAGTTGAGTCAGCATCATTTTCGGGGACGTATCTCTTCAGATGCTCGATGTGAGATACTTCTTGATCCCCTTGATCATCTTGTATGACATACGTATTCATACCTTTCCTATTGATGATTATATATGGCCCTGTGTATTTCGGAGCAAGCTTAGCCGAGATACCTTGTGCGCTGGACGAGAGGATCCGGTTGCGTTTCCACACTAGATCTCCTACCTCGAATTTCGCTGGCCTTCGTCGTGAGTTGAAGATTTCGGCTTGCCGGGCCTTACTGGCAACCGACTGACGATTTGCGTTCTCGTGCAGTCTTGGCAACTGTTTGATTCTGTCGTTCCAATCCTGCAGTCTACGGAACTCAAACTGTTGCTGGGCAAGCCGGTCTTGCTCTCGACGAGCTACTAGGTACTAGGCGCCTCGGGATGGCGACCATAGTTCAGCATAGCCGGGCTCCATCCAGTAGAACTTTGCACCGCTGTGTTTAGTGCAAAGACTAACTCTGGCAGCTTGTCGTCCCAGTCGCTGTGCTTATCCTGGATATACGACGCCACCATTGTCTTAAAGGTCCGATTGGCCCTCTCGACAGGATTGGTCTGTGCGTGGTAAGGGAGTGTCGTCAAATGATAACACTCCCTTAGATTCAAGGTATTCGTCTACGAATTTATTTTTAAACTCGGTCCCGTTGTCCGAATGAAATACCTCCGGGGTGCCGAACCGGTTAATCACTCGTTCGTGAAGCTCGCGGACTATCGTCTTTGCGTTAGCTTTTCGTATCGAGATTGCTTCAATCCAGCGCGTGAATAAATCCTGGATTACTAGGATGCATTCGTATCCTCGGCTAGAGCGTGGAAGCGGGCCAGTGATATCTCCTGATACCACCTGCCATGGTCTGTCCGATTGACGGTGACCCATTAACCCTGAAGGAGCACGTTGCTCGACCTTACATTGCTGGCACACTTGACATCGCCTAACGTAATCCGCAACTTCTGCGTAAAACCGTGGCCAATAATAGTTTTGGGCCACGCGGGCGAATGTCTTTTCCCTTCCGAGATGGCCAGCTGAGGGGTCATCGTGACACTCTCTCAGAATAGAGTGTCGATTCTCTACGTGTACGACCAGCTTCCATGCTTGCTCATCATCCATCACTTCCTCTAACTCCTTGTCGGGGCGATAGATGTATAGATTTCCTCCAACTATTTTCCAGTCGCGGAAATCACGGGGTCTGTCGAAAACGTTCTTGATCCAGTCTAGGTACCAAGGATCTTCAGTAGTTTGAGCCCACGACATTGCTGCAACTGTAGGCTCGTCGTCTTCATACAGGCGAGATAGGGCATCGGGAACGTGATGCAGAGCTCCTTTTCAGTGCTCGACGACAAAGTCATGAGCTTGAAGCTCTAAAGCCCATCTCGCTAGTCGGCTGGTTGGATTTCTCATATTACACAACCAGCGAAGACTACTGTGATCCGTTACCACTTTGAAGTGGTACCCTTCGATGTAAGGTCTGAACTTATTAATAGCCCAGACCACGGACAAGCATTCCCTCTCCGTAAAGCTATAATTCTTCTCGGGTGCTGTGAGAATACGACTGGCAAACTCAATGACTCTTTCCTCTCCGTCTATCTCTTGGATGAGCACGGTTCCTATGCCGGTATCGCTCGCGTCCGTGTGCAGGCTAAACAGACCATCGGCACTGGGACGTTGAAGAACTGAAGCAGTCATGATCAGGGCCTTCAGCTGTTGAAAGGCTTGTTCCTGTTCATCTAGCCACTCGTACCCTTGGTTCTTCTTCGTGAGACGGGTAAGCGGCTCGGCAATCGTGGCGTAATCTGACATAAAACGCCGATACCACGACGCCATGCCGAGGAATCGTCGAAGCTGTTTGAGGTTCTTGGGAGCCGGATAAACCCTTATCGGCTCTGTTTTGGCTGGGTCGGGACGAATTCCATCCCTGTTGACCAGCACGCCAAAGTATCTCACCTCATCTTGACAAAAGACACACTTGTCTTTATTTACTGTCAAGTTAGCTTCGGTCAGTTTTTTCAGCACCATCTCGAGATACTTCTTGTGCCCTTCGAATGTCTCGGTGACTATGTTAATGTCATCGAGGTAAGAAAAGGCATTGGACTCGAGATCAGGGCCAACCACTTTGTCAATCATGCGTTGGAAATCCGCTTAAACTGATACAGTCCCATCCCCGGGACTGTGAAAGCCGTATAAGGACGCGATTCCTTCTGGAAAGGTATTTGATGATACGCTGAGTTCATGTCCAGAGTACTAATGTACCGACATCTCTTCAGCTTGCGCAAGATATCCTGCATGAACGGGAGGGGATAAGCATCTGGTTTCGTTAGCGCATTGACTTTCCTAAAGTCAATGCAAAACCGACGTGATCCGTTCTCCTTGCGTACCATCACCACGGGGCTTGACCAACCGCTGTCCGAGGGCTCTATGATCTCTAAATCTAGCATCTCTCGGACCTGGCGGTGCATCTCCTCCTGGATCTTCTCCGACACCGGGTAATACTTCTGCTTTATCGGGCGAGCTGATCCCACGTCAATCGAGTGCTCGATGAGTTGGGTTCGCCCGATTTTGGGAGAAGTATTAGACAGCACTTTGCTTACTAGCGCTCGCAGCTCTTCCCTTTCTGTCTCGGTTGCGTCCGCTATCCCAGCGGACGAGAGGGTGGCCATACCCCCTATTCCAGTAACTTCGAGGTGGATCTGCTCCTTGCTGACCTTGAGGAACAGGCGGTCGCTATTCTTATCCAATATGGCTCTGAATGCTCGTACGAAATTTACTCCTACGTAGCATTCGGCGTCAAGATTTGATTTGTTCGCTACCCTTATTTCACAGCCATTCTTCCTCTCGTTCGGGTTGAGGCTCTGTGTTGGTCGCGGCTGACGTAGTTTCATCTAGCTCGACGTCATCGAAATCCTGCACCGTCCTGTGCAGGTAGTCTTTAACCGCAGCGTTCTCCCGCAGTACCAGATACACTTCCTGATCTGGGCTAGGTTCATCAGACTCCTCGTCTTGATGTTGACCTAGCATCTGCAGCCACTTATTTCTCCGTTGGAGACGGCTGCGAACTGCTGTGGCTTCATCTTCCTCCTGGTTAAACTCCTGGGCCGAATAATTTCCTAATAGCCACTGGTGGAGTCGCTCGGCTTCCCTATGAACCGAGCCTGCCGATTTTAGGTTCAAGGGGTCCAGGTGTAATTCAATTTGCTCCCTGGTGAGCGTCTCAATCCATGCATCCACGACTATCGACGTCTTTCTGCTGAGCGGCCATCTTCAGTTGTAGCGTCGTTTATACGTTTAACAGTAAGTAGCCTCGCTGGCTTGACGCACTATGTGTGTGCTGTGTCGCGTTCTTTCGTTCCTCTAGGTGGCGCTCGTTACTTGGTTTGGTCGAAACTGCCCAATTTCCAAGTAACGTTGGTCGGTCTATCGATTCCGTTCGAAAACCCACTAAATTTCCTATTTGTGCGACCTTTCTCTAGTGGCGCCACCTATGATCGACCAGGAACCAATTTCCTGTGTCTACTACTAAGTAGTCGAGACGAGAAAAATAAAAAAAATTTTATTTGTTATAAAAAAGTTTTTATTTGTTTATAACAATTCTATTTGTTAATAAACAAATACCGCCTCGAGGGGGAACGAAAGAGTACCGAAATATACTTTACAATTTCGAAACGCGACTTATTGTTCGCGAGTTATCCAATTGTTAATTATAATATTATTAACAATTGAACAACTATATCGTGCTTGTTGATTTTTCCGATATCCTGTATCCAAAATCCACACGTATTGGGCGCTTGTATCAGTTGTAACGGGGTGGGTACTGGGGATATGTAAGGCCCACGGTTAGGCCCAATTTGTCCCAACTTACCAACCTTAAGTGTGCAGTCCCACGATGCGGCCGGGAATCCCTTTGATTTATTTACATTCCTATCCAATTATAATTAATTGACAAAGTTGAATTCATTTTTCATAACCCCAAAATTTATGCTTTATAATAATTTTAATTATTTTCTTGAAATTAAAACTATTTGTGTACGTCTAAATCGGATCTGCACTTCAAAGTTGTACATTCGCGATGTAACGGGATATACTCGCTCGCGTAGGTAAGGGGTATGAGGAGTAATTGCTACCCGACTTAAGCAAATTGTGTAATATTCTTTCAACTAAGCATATATTAATTTAAGAAAATAGTTTAGCTAATCGAAGAAATTTCAGTAACTTGACTGCATACCTATCACTACATATATACTAAATTATTCATATTATCCATCAAGGATTTATTAAATCCACAAAATCTTTCTTTGACCTAACAAAGTCGATGTGAAGAACGAAAAAGCTCTTCGATCGATAATTTTCCTAGATTCAGAAATTATGTTGTGTAACAGTTTGACTGCAGCGTGGATGCTTATTTTATTATCACAGCTGCTCAGCGGTACGGTTAAACTTACCGTATTTAAATAAACGTATTTTTCCCTCGTTGCGGCGGCGGTTACCTGTCCGCTCAATCAAATCTGTTAAGTGTTAGTCTGAAATCGAGGTCCGGTTTCAGAGAACAACTAGGTAAAAATCTAATCTGAAATTGACCGCGACGTAGGGATATCGCGTTGAGCACTTGTCAATTGTAAATATACGAGCTTTTAGAATTACGGAAGGAATCGTACGTGGGTTAAATTACTCGAACACCGGATTGAATTCGTGTTAAGAAAGTGAATTTATTGGAATAAATATAAGAATAAAACATCTGTTTGTCGCCGAGGTTTACGCTTTAAATTACAAGTCGGTAAACGGCCGACTAGTAGAGAGAGAGAGGGGAAAAATATCGGGAACTAAAATAATATACACAGTCAATAGGACTGGTATAGCGCAATAAATAAACTTTTTATTGTTTATCAAAGAAAACGCGATCGCGTGAAGTGGTACCACTTACTTCTTCGAGTTCGTTGCTGGAATAAAATAACGATCAGCTGCACTCTCTCAGGTCGCTCTCTCTCAGGTCGCTCTCTCTCTCTCTCTCTCTCTCTCTCTCTCTCTCTCTCTCTCACACACACACACACACGTTCCGGTATAGGACGGGTTGTTCGGTCGCCTGTGCGCCGAGATTGCGTGGATGCAGGTCGATTTCCTACCGTGAAACTCACACCGCGAATGCAGGATCGGCTTGCACTTAAAATGCACACACGAACATCACGGCAAAATAATCACGACGAAGTTAAACCACGGGACGCGGGTGGACAACACCCGTCGCGTGTCAAGGCGACAATATCTCTCTCAAGCGGACGAGAATCTCCCCCTCACCCACGTATGCAGGTGCGCGCGCGAAGCCGACCTCACCCATGTAGCCACGACGAACCGAGCCGAGCCGATGCGAACATTACGATACTGTTCGCTCGTGTTGCTCGAATTCGTCAAACGGTAAGGTAAACAATACCTTACCGTTACAGTTATTGGTAACGCATAATTATTCACTGTAAAATTTATTTTGCTCTACAAAATATTTAGTTGTTTTCATGAAAGTATTTCAAGGATGTCATTGAACTTTTGTTTATTTTTGTTGTTCAGATCTGTAAAATTTATATTCCTTCGCAAAGTATGTTTAGTTGTTTTAATAAAAGCATTTCATTAACAATATCTTTGAAATTGTTTTTATTTCTTTGGCTAAGGTCAATAAAACTTATATTCTTCCACAAAATATTTACTTGTTTCAATTGAATAATTTCTTAAACGAATTTGAATTTTTTTTATTTTGGTGTCTGTAACAAATAAAATTTATTTTCCTGCACAATATATTTATTTTTTTCAATAAAATCAATTCATCAACAAAATCTTTGATTTTTTTTTATTTTTGTTGTTTAGATCTATAAGATTTATATTCCTCTACAAAATGTTTTGTTGCTTCAATAAAAACATTTCAAGGATGACATTGAATTTTTTTTTATCTACGTAGCTGCAATCAATAAAATTTATTTTGCTCCGCAAATATTTTAAGTTGTTTTAGGGAAAGCATTTCATTAACGATGTATTTGAATTTGTTTTTATTTTTATGGCTATTATTATTTTATTATTATTATTATTATTGATTGAGCCGGCCTATAAGGCCTCCGGGCGCATGGGTAGTCCCTTGGCGTCCCTCTGATACGGTGGGCTCATTCAAAGATATTATTCCAGAAGGAAATTATTCTTGGAATGTCCTCTGCCGTAAAGTCTATACACTGCAGAAGGAATTCCCCAAGATAGGTTCTCCTTCTCTTCATGAGGGCTGGGCACTTGCAGATGATATGTAATGTTGTCTCATCCTCTAATTTACAGAATCTACATGTTGGACTTTCGTTTAGTCCTATCATATGTCTGTATTTAAGTAACGCGCCGTGGCCAGTTATCACAGCTGCCACTAATCTTGCGTTCCTCTTGCTTAACTTGGAGATTTGGGAAGCCCAGTCTCCTAGCGTTTGGGGTTTAATAAAGCTTTTTGCTACACGACAGCCCGGCGCATTCTTCCAGGCCTCTTCGTGTTTCTTGGCTATCCACTCTCGGGTTATCTTTACGAATTCCGAGTTGCAGATGCCAACAATTGGCTCCGGTCCAATAAACCGTTTCCTGCTTGCTTGTTTGGCAAGTCTGTCTGCCACTTCGTTTCCCCTGATGCCAATGTGACTTGGCACCCATAGTAAGGTCACAGAGCGGAAGCCAGCCAGTTCATTCAGAGCATGGTGGCACTCGGTCACCAGTTGGGATCTGTTGACAGGTGCATCCAGGGCTTATAAAGCACTCCTACTGTCCGAGCAGATATACAGATGCTCCCTGGATTTATAGGAGGCTGCCCAGTGTGTACAGTAGATGATGGCCAGCAGCTCCGCTTGGTGCACAGTCGTGTACGCTCCGAGCGGTATGGTCTGTCCTTTTCCATCCCTCCTTCTGTAGACACCGGCTCCTGAGCCTCCCGCATTCTTTGAGCCGTCTGTATATCAGACCTCTCCAGATGCGGGAAGTTGAGCCTTATGAGATGTCCAGTCTTCTTTTGAAGGAAGACTGATCCTGTATTTCTTGTCAAAGAGGTGGACAGTAGTCGCCTTGTCCATGGGCATGTCTTGCAGGCCTCCATAAAAGTTGGCTCCCAATGTCTTCCCCCTTTCCTCCGCCTCTCCTTCAACTCTGAGGAGTCCCTCGGCTGCCTCTGCTTCAATCGTGAGGGCCAAGAGCTCTATGCCCAGAAGAGCCCCTAGGGCAGCCGTCGGCGAAGCCTTAGCCGTTCCCAGGGCGCATCTCAGCACAAGGCCTCTCAGCCTCTCTAATTGAGAGATTGCAGATCTGAGTGCTGTTCTCTCCCCCCATATTGTAGCTGCATACAACAGTCTGGGTTTGAGAACTGCATTGTACAACCATTTAGTTGTGGCTGGTTTTAGTCCCCAATTTCTGCCAATGGCCCTTCTGAGCTGCCAGAGTCCATTGATAAATTTTCGGCTTTTATCCTCAAGATGCCTCTTCCATGACAGTTTGCTGTCAAAGTCGATTCCGAGGTATTTCATCTCTTTTGATATATTAAGAGACTGACCATTAAGTTTTAGGGCAAAGTTAGTGGCTCATTTGTATTTCTTGGTGAAGACCACTACCTCAGTTTTATCCGGGTTGACATTAAGTCCTTTATCTTTGCACCATTTTGCAACAAGGTTTATGGCCTGTTGAAGACGCTCCAAGACGGTTTGCAGGAAGGGTCCACGTCCGATGATTAAAATGTCATCAGCATAGCCCACTACTTGGTGACCATTATTTGATAGCGTATCTAATAAGTTATCTACTACAAGACACCATAGGAGGGGTGATATCACCCCTCCTTGTGAGCAACCTGAGTTAACATTGCCTCTGATCGTGGTGTCCCCTTTGGTAGTTTCCAGCAGGCGGTTGCCTAGCATGTGGCATGTCCATTCAACAAGCATCTCGGGAATTCCGTGATCAATCATTGCTGACTTGATGACCCCCCGAGACGTATTGTTGAAGGCCCCCTCTATGTCCATTGCAACCGCCACTGCGAATTCTCCACATTCAAGTTGTTTATGGATGAGCTGCTTAGCCCTATATAGAGCGGTCTCCGTTGAGTGTCCTGCTCTGTAGGCATGTTGATCCTTGTTCAGAGGCTTGTTTTTCAAGACCCCGTCCCTTAAGAATCTATCTACCAGCCTTTCCAAACTCTTTAGTATGAATGAGGTCAGACTGATAGGCCAAAAATCCTTCGGTGTGGTGTAACTTTGTCTTCCCGCTTTCGGAATGAAAACCACCCTCACTCCCTGCCACGCTACAGGCACGTGACCAAGAACGAGGCTGGCTCTGAAGATCTTTATCAGCGGCCCTAGGATACAATCCTCTGCCCTCTGAAGAAGAACCACAAAAATTTCATCCGTACCAGGGGATTTGTAGGGTCGAAAGGAGCGTATAGCCCATTTCACCCTATCTTCAGTGATAATAACCTTTGCCAGGTCTTGATGGCAGCGCCACTGCGACGCCTTCCATCTGTTCCTGAAATCGATTATTTTTCTGTTATCAGTTCCTAGCTCCGAGAAGCCTGGGAAGTGGCTACTGATCAGGTACACTAAGGTATCCTCGTCAGAAGTTGAGAACTTATTATCTGGAAGCTTGAGCGAGCGAAGGGCAGCTTCCGGGTTATTGGACAGAATCTTGTCCAGTATTGAAGCCTCGTTTCCGCCCTCAACCTCCTCGCAGAAAGCGGCCCAGCTTTCCTTCTGTGCTCTTCTAATTTCGGATCTGTACCGATCTCTTTCCTTTTTCTAAGTGTTCCAAGGAATTTTCCCTTGTCTGGCCTTTTTGAGAAGGTTCCGTATGGATCCTCTCAATAGTTCTAGTTTACCTGACCACCAGCGGATTTGGCCTTTAGGCTTCCTCCTACTTAGTGGACAGTTATTCTCGAAGGCTTGGCGGAGTGCTTCAGTCAGCTTCCGCGCTGCCTTCTCCAGCATGGGAATGTCTCTTATAGCACCTGGAAGGTCCTCAAGGTTCCTTTCCAGGTCCCGTCCGAAACCCCCCAGTTGGTATGTCTGGGGTTTCTGAGGAACCGAAGCTCTTCCAGCGAACCACACCCCCCCACCAATTCCATGGCGATCTGAGCATGAGCCATCCATTGCAACCGCCACTGCGAATTCTCCACATTCAAGTTGTTTATGGATGAGCTGCTTAGCCCTATATAGAGCGGTCTCCGTTGAGTGTCCTGCTCTGTAGGCATGTTGATCCTTGTTCAGAGGCTTGTTTTTCAAGACCCCGTCCCTTAAGAATCTATCTACCAGCCTTCCAAACTCTTTAGTATGAATGAGGTCAGACTGATAGGCCAAAAATCCTTCGGTGTGGTGTAACTTTGTCTTCCCGCTTTCGGAATGAAAACCACCCTCACTCCCTGCCACGCTACAGGCACGTGACCAAGAACGAGGCTGGCTCTGAAGATCTTTATCAGCGGCCCTAGGATACAATCCTCTGCCCTCTGAAGAAGAACCACAAAAATTTCATCCGTACCAGGGGATTTGTAGGGTCGAAAGGAGCGTATAGCCCATTTCACCCTATCTTCAGTGATAATAACCTTTGCCAGGTCTTGATGGCAGCGCCACTGCGACGCCTTCCATCTGTTCCTGAAATCGATTATTTTTCTGTTATCAGTTCCTAGCTCCGAGAAGCCTGGGAAGTGGCTACTGATCAGGTACACTAAGGTATCCTCGTCAGAAGTTGAGAACTTATTATCTGGAAGCTTGAGCGAGCGAAGGGCAGCTTCCGGGTTATTGGACAGAATCTTGTCCAGTATTGAAGCCTCGTTTCCGCCCTCAACCTCCTCGCAGAAAGCGGCCCAGCTTTCCTTCTGTGCTCTTCTAATTTCGGATCTGTACCGATCTCTTTCCTTTTTCTAAGTGTTCCAAGGAATTTTCCCTTGTCTGGCCTTTTTGAGAAGGTTCCGTATGGATCCTCTCAATAGTTCTAGTTTACCTGACCACCAGCGGATTTGGCCTTTAGGCTTCCTCCTACTTAGTGGACAGTTATTCTCGAAGGCTTGGCGGAGTGCTTCAGTCAGCTTCCGCGCTGCCTTCTCCAGCATGGGAATGTCTCTTATAGCACCTGGAAGGTCCTCAAGGTTCCTTTCCAGGTCCCGTCCGAAACCCCCCAGTTGGTATGTCTGGGGTTTCTGAGGAACCGAAGCTCTTCCAGCGAACCACACCCCCCCACCAATTCCATGGCGATCTGAGCATGATCCGACAGCGTCGGCTCGTCCGTGACCCTCCAGCTTTTAATTCTGTCAGAAAGGGCCGAGAAACATTGTGAAATATCAATGACCTCCGCCCTTACAGCATTTTGGAAAGTAGGTTTACTTCCGGTATTGAGAATGTCCAGCTCCATGGTGACGAGATAGTCCACCAGTGCGGATCCCCTCTTATTCACATTTGAGCTACCCCATAGTTCATGATGCGCATTTGCATCACATCCTATTAGGATTGGCCAGTTATGTTCCTGACAGTGGCTAATCAGCCTGACGACCTCCTTCGGCGGAACATCGGTGTCTTCATAGGGAAAGTAGGCTGAGGCAATGATAAGCTTACCCATCTCCTTTACGTTAATGGAAACCACCATTAAATCTTTTGTACAGAAATCCCAAAGGGGGACACTATTTAGTCCCCTGCAGACAATGCCTGCCCTTGGTCTGTCTGCTGTCGGGTCTCTGTAACATTGTAGGCTACCTAGTCCTTTGATGGACCCCTTCACAATCCAAGGCTCTTGGATTAGCGAGAGGCCTGTGTGCACCGTAGCCATGCTTCTCTGCAATATTGCAGAGGCGCCTTTGCTATGGTGCAAGTTAATTTGGGTTATTGACAGAGTTGGAGGAGCCAATTATGTGCTCTCCACCTCCATCTCAACCACCTCCCCCGGCGGACATTTCTGAGTCACTTTAAATGTAACTCGTCTCAGGTCCAGCCAGAATCTAAAGTCTAGGGCCTTGTGGGCCAAACACCGGAAGGCTGTGTGAACTACCAGGTTCGGGGGCACGTAGACCCTCTGGCTCTGTAGAGCCAGAGGTCACAGCCTCAGGAGCCGAGTAGTCCATCTGAGGGATTTGAGGTCCCTCCTTGGCTGTCGTATCTCCAGTCTCATGGGCTAGTGGACCCCTTAGCGCCGAAGCACCAGGGTTCCCAGCCTCTAGAGACAGAGACAGAGGATTGGTTACAGGGGTTTGGGTCGCCTCCCTTTGGGTCGCGTTGGCGTGAGCCTCGGCTTCCTTCGGGGGCGGATCCACTTCCCTTTTGTTATTTTTGTTTTGTTTTTTTTTAAAATTTCTCCATTTTTGGTCCCACGAGTATGTAGGAAATATCGTCAACCCCGGCAGAGCCTCATGCCGTATTATGTCTTTCGACGGGTAAGGCTAATTACTTGGGGAGGGCGCCCGGTATCCCCAAGGCTCCGTTAACGACCCCTAGTTACCCCCAGGGGCCAACCAGTGTGCTCGGCACGGGTTGCTTAACACACTCAGATTGGGGGGGTGTATCTACCTATCCAGGTCCACCACGTCCAGATAGGGGGTTGTTCTTTGGTTCTCTCCGGAATCGTTGAGCTTCCTTGGACCCCTCAAATAAGGGGGACAAGTCAGCCCTGAACCCCCGTCCGTCCTTCATCGGGCTCCCCCCCCCCTTCATCGGACCCAGAGAAGGGGTAGGCCAAGGTCAGGCTGGGGTAACGGCGGACCTCCGCCCCCCATCCTCCGCATCCTTCCAGGGCAGAGGGAGAGTCCCGGCGCCGGCCCAGGAGAGCTCCTAATAGGGAGATCCAGGCAAGTCATCGGGACCCATACCCGATCCGTGACAGCCGGGAGAGTCAGGGCCTTTAGCCCCAAAATCCCGGAAATTAAGCCTCTCCACCCGCTCGGGACCAGGGATTTAAGTTCCCTAAGGGATTGCTCCTAATAGGGTCCTAGCCTCCCTGACCCGAACTTCGTCAAGGTCCCACAACCCCTAGGAGAGGATTTTTATGGCTAAGGTCAATAAAATTTATTTTTCTCCACCACATGTGTTGAATGTGATAAATTAAATTTATAATTGAAACAGAAAAATCATTTATTTGGTTTAACAAATTGTGTGATTCTTTCTACATAGCATGTATTAATTTAAGAAAATAGTTTAGTTAACTGATAAAATTCCATCAACTTGATTACGAACCTAAATATTTGATAATATCGATCAAGCGTCAGTCAATCCAAGAAAATCTTTAGTTGGCCAAACAAAGATGATGTGTCGAACAACCAAGCTATCTTGAACAAAAAATTTACTGAATTCAATAAAATATTTAGTCGGATTGGGAAAATAATATTGTTGGATTCAGAAATTACGTTGTTGGTAACGCATAATTATTTAATGAAAAATTCATTTTCGTCAACAGAAAGTTTTACTATTTCAATGAAATCATTTCTTAATCGAAGTCTTTGAATTTTTTTTATTTATGTAGCTGTGATCAATTGAATATTAATTCAACAGAATAATTGAGCCAACTGAAGAAATTGCAATAACTTGATTACGAATCTATTGTTATCATTATAAAATGTTTAATTATTTCGATTAATGCATATTTTTAATAAAGTATAAATTAAAAAGATTATTTCTTTTTAAATTCAAATTTCGCTCTACCTCAACTTATGCTTCTGCTGCTAGGTTGATCCGTTTATTATGTAAATTCACAAACGACCAAAAAAAATGAATCTAAATTACTGTTAATCGCTCTAGACTAACAAAGAGGGACTTCCACCTTCCGGGAAACGGATTTCGTTGCAACTTTGAGAGCTGTTTTCTGGTACCCAAATATGAAATAATTAAGATGAAATTCAATCTCATAGGCTGTTTCACAAAAGTTATACGCAGTTATCGTTATAAAATATGTTCAAGCTTAATCGCCATAACTCGGAAAGAAATAGACGTAGTTACTCAAACTCAAATTCATTAAATAGTTGAGATCAAGTAGACATAGTTTAAAAAAAAGAAGCTTAAATATCTTAGTTTGGACAAAAGTTATGGAAAAAAAATAAGAATTAGACGAAATATTTGCCTAAAAAGTCTATCAAATTTTAATATTAAATTTTCGTTAAAATTTTATCTAATTCTTACTTTTTCCATACCTTTTGTCCAAATTGAGATATTTGAGCTTCTTTTTTTTTTTTTTAAACTATGTCCACTTGATCTCAACTATTTAAAGAAATTGAGTTTGCACAACTACGTCTATTTCTTTCCGAGTTATTAGCGATTAAGCTTAAACATATTTTTTTTATGATTTTTCGATAATTGCGTATAACTTTTGTGAAACAGCCTGAGATTGAATTTCATATGAATTCTTTCATATTTGGGTACCAGAAAACAGCTCTCAAAGTTGATCTCTCTCGAGATGGTTCTCCGTCGCGTGGCCCGCACGGCCGCCGGACGAGACCGTGCGGGATACGGAAGGGAGGGGGAACGAGAGAGAATCGGCGGAAATCATTCTCTCGTGGGTAGTTAAGCCGTGAGGTGCTTCTAGAAGGACGCGGAGATCCAGAGAAATAGACGAGTGTGAAGGCCGTGGTGCAGCCGCTGAACCACCCTAGAAGTGTGTGCGGAACCCCCTTCGACGGATTATTAAAGTTAGAAGTGATCTTTTCGGGGAGGGTAAAGTGCCCGCGTAACTTGTGTTATCTTTCCGCGTCGTGATTTCGCGCACGGTTAAAGAGTCTCATTGTAAATAAAAGAAGGTTTTGCTTTATTGTCCGACTAGTCTTTATCTCGATATCCCGTACTATCCCAGGATTCCCACTACCTCGACCGGAAAGCACAGGAGCCTGCGGTGCTCGTCCGTATCTTTTGAATTCGTGTTTCCAGAGGTGGGCTCACTCGTGAGCCCATATTAACGTACACGGCGACTATCGGGTGATCGACGAGTTGTCAATAAGATATATCGGAGGTCCGGTGCGCGCGAAGGTAAGTTCGCTACGCGCAACCTTGGGTTTCCCTTTATCCCGATCGCATCATTACAGATGGATAAAAAATATGCATAAATAATAAGCGTAGACTAGATGAAATATTTTCAGTTGGCTAAAGTATGTACCAAACCACAATAAAATAATTTTGAATACTAAGAAGAAAGTTTGAATACATGAAAAAAATTTTGTTAACTAAATAAAAGATTTAGTTGAATCAGTAACATATTTATTTCAATTGATAATGTATTTCCTTGGCGCCAAATTATATTTTATATAATTAATATACTATTTGAATCAGTTATATGAAAAGTTGGCGCAAGAAATCTTTACTTTGTTCAATGAAATATTTGTTTTCAATTATATTGCAAAATCAAAGTTTGTGAAATTTGTGTCAGTTCAACAAAATATTTAATTGTCTCCAACAAATAATTCATTGCTTTATCAATTTGTTAGTTGAAAGAAGATATCGAGATTTTGAATCAATTATGTAGAAAGTAGGCGCAAGCAATCGAGATTTTCATTTAGTTAAATAATAGGTTTGCTTAATTAAATGTTTAGTTATTTAAAAAAACAAGTGGCTCGTTTAATCAAATATTTATTGCAGTCAACTAAATATCATATTATACATATTATGTTCGCCGTCGGGAAATAAGCGGTTCGTCGATCCAACCAAAACTTGGTTAGGTCGACCAAATTTTTTTCTTAGTGTAACTGTATGCTAAACTTTCTACATAATTATATCGTGTTTGCGAGAAAAGTCTTATCAAATATATGAAATCTTTCCACCTCGTTGATCTTCGGTTACCACGTGCACATTGTGGTACGTCCGAGACATCGAAGATAGGCACTAACGTGCCACGTTGTCAACGCGCTTGAGGTTTGTAAAATTCTGAACGATTTTTAAATTTATGTTTACTGAATCATCACTACAATATTATCTCTGCAGTCAATTATAAATTATCAACACTTTCTTTTACATTATCATTTACATTATCATTATATTAAATAAACATTCCAAAGCCGCGCGGTTTGTAGAATAAACCAAAATGCTAAAGCTCACTCGGAATCTCGCTAGACCAGACTGTGAGAGAGGAGTACAAACTTCTGGAATGAATACACGCACATATACAAAATCACTATCACTGTGGCAATGTTCAGCAGAGTAATCCAGCCATTTCTTAGACTGAATTGTGATCCTTTTTATACCCTGTTGATTTTCCATGATGCATATTGTCTAGTATGTCCTGAAGAAGCTAATCAAGTATCCTGTACGGAAGGGGTCCATGCAGCATCTGACAGGTGCATTGAATATATTCAAGCCGTATCCAGCTTCGTTGAAGGAAGTGATGGTCCTCCGCTCATGTGAATTCTCCTTCGAGTACCTGCAACAATATTAATCTTTTAAGGACGGAGATTTTGACGTTGAAATTCGACTTTTTTTTACACAATATTTGTGTATAAAATGAAAACGTATGTCTCGTAGAGTGCTTGACAAAATTGGTGATCGATATATCGACCAGTCCCGTTTGGTAAGTAAAGTCCAATGTTAAATATTTAATTTGGCGAGTTCGGAGTTCTTTTAGACGTATTTGGATGCGCTGAATAAGAAAAAAATATCAAAATATGTTCAGGAGGTATCCTTGACCTTGAAAATTGTATTTCAAGGTCAACTTTGTTACTTGTAGTATTTTAGTCCAAAAATGATATGCATTACATGCATTTTTATCACTGCTGTATTATGAAAAAGTATATTATTTTTCACTCTTAGCATGACCCAGAATCAGCAGCGTGGATGTGGCGAAAATTTGATCTCTTTGAGGTGCTTGATTTCCGTGAGTCCCCTTGTCTCTCACGTTAGGGTGCTTTATTTCCGAGAGTCCCCTTGCCGCTTACGTTGCGATGCTTTATTTCCGTGAGTTCCCTTGCCTCTCACGTTGCGGTGCTTTATTTCCATGAATCCTCTTGCCTGTCACCTCTAAATATTTGACTTTATGATAATGTCTCTTTTGTGTGATATTCTTCAAAACATGGAGCTACGCATAAAGGAATATCACAATCAGAGCACAAGTATTTTGTTCGACTAGTAATTTTACGTAAAGCACTCAAGTGACACCTTTGACTTGTAGCAAACCTTGAAAAATGACGACCAACTAATCAAGTAGGAGGGCTAACAAGACGAGAAAAGCTATCATTAGTATTATCCAATTTCAATAATGATCTAACAACCGATATTCGGAATGAAGGAAAGGGCATTGGTCCTTCATTTTTCATTTTATATAAAGAGTGAGCATTAGATAAACTTAGATCAATAAGATGGAAAAATAACTTGCGATACCACTTTATTGTTTTTCTAACTGTTTCGGTTATAGACAATTGTTTATCTACATTGTCAACACCACCCATATTTTGGTTGTATTCATGAATGCATCGTGGTTTTATAATATCCTCATTGGTTTGATAGTGTTTTTTGCCAGTGGTACAGAACTCAGGTTCGTGCACAGTTATAAGCATGCAAACACTACGCTTATCTTACCACCTGATGTACCTGTTATTAATATAGGTTGTCTAACTTTTTTCCTTCTTAATTTATTTCTTTGGCAATTGGTACATTTTTTAATTCTTTTTCGGACATCTTGTTTCATATTTCATATCATTCTTACATATTATTATATTAATATTTGTATCTGAAAATATTTCTTGTAACATTTCTTAAATCTCTATCCATTCAACTATTATTTCTAGATCTTTTGATGTACTATAATTCAGATAATTTTTCTGTAAAAATATATTTTTTAATGTTTAATAAATTGATAAAATCATCTTTTACATTATTACATGATTCTGCAATATCTAAACATAAAACAAAAAGTTTCCTGTTGCCGATGTTTACTATTTCGATCACATTTTTAATCAAAAATTTATTTATTTCAATATTTTTCTCTCTAATGAGAGAGTCAGTTTAATGTCAAATAATTTTCGTTCTTTAGAAATAATATGAACTATATTATATTTTTACATTGTTTTAATATTCGCAACCATTTATTTTTCGGTTTAGGACTCTCATTTATTAATATATTCTTATCGATTTTATGACTTCTTTCAATCATTTTATTTTGTTTCACTAATTCTTGTATAGGTTCAGAGATTTGTTTATTTTCTGATTGTGTTTGTTTAGCTTTTTGGGCGCTTGTTGTAACGCTTATGATAGCATTTTCTACAGGATTTCTTGATAATGCATCCGCGTTTACATTATTTTTTTGATACAGTGTGCGTAAAACGCGATTTTACGCACCGCTTGACTTTTAAAAATCGCATTTACGCCCACGATATCAAAAAATATTGTTCGATACACGAGCGAAATATGATTTTCAACTCGTGCGAATATCACCCTTGCTTCGCTCGGGCGATAGACTCGCGCTCGTTCGAAAATCAACACTTTCGCTTTTGTATCGAAAAGTACTATTCCTGATTTGTAAACTACATCATAATCATATCCCATTAATTTAAAACGCCAATTTTGAACTCTACTATTATTTTCGGCCATTTCTAAAGAATATAAAGGTTTATGATCTAAAATAATGACAAACTCATTTCCAAAAATATATTTGTTAAATGTTTTAACAGCAAACATTATTGCTAATGCTTCTTTTTCATATGTACAATAATTCTTTTTAGCACCTTTAATTACACGAGTCGCGAATGCAATTGGTCTATCTTCATTACTTTTGCCATGTGACAAAATAGCCCCTAATGCATGTTTTGAAGCATCAGTTGTTATCAAAAAAGGTTTATCAAAATCTAGAAATTGTAAAACGGGTACAGTGCATAATGCATGTATTAATTTATCAAAAGCTTCTTGTATTTCTGTATTCCAAATAAATTTTATTTCCTTTTGTGATAAAGTTGTTAAAAGTTTAGCAATTTCAGTAAAATTTTTAATAAATTTTCTATAATAACCTGCTAAGCCTAAGAATTCCCTAATATTTTTAACATTTTCTGGACGGGGAAATTGTTTTATAGCAGCAATTTTTTTCTCATCGGTTCTTATACCATTTTTAGTTACTATAAGGCCTAAAAATTCCAATTCTTTTTGAAAAAATTTACACATACTAGTTTCAATTTTTAAACCTGCCTGTTTTAATTTTTTGACTACTGTATTTAATCTTTGAATATGCTCTTCAATTGTTTCCGAGAAAATAATTACGTCATCCATGTATACAAAACAAACTGTTCCAATTAAATTTTCCAAAACTCTATTCATTACTCTTTAAAATGTTCTGGGTGAATTTATTAAACCAAAAGGTAAAACTTTACACTCAATCGCCCTAATGGATGAATACTAAACGCAGTTTTATGGATATCTGCTTCTTTTACTTTAATTTGATGAAATCCTGAAACCATATCAAGACAACTAAATATTTTATTATTTTTTCCCATTTCATCAAAAATTTCTGTTTTGCTAGGTAACATAAGGATCAGGAATTGTTTTTTCATTTAATTTTCTGTAATCAATAACAAGTCTCTATTTCTTTTTACCATTACTTACTAAGGTATTTTTTCAACTAACCAAGTGGGTGCATTAAACGCGCTTTTTGAATTTCTTATAAGATCATTATTAATTAATTTATTCGTTTCTTAAACAGCAATTTCTTTTAAGGAGGTGGCATACCCGGTGGGTTACCGACCGAGCAAAAAAAGACAATTATTGCATTTATTTTAAAAAATATGTAATTTAATTCAAAACTCAAATTCAAAAGCACTAGGTAATAAAATAATAAGTAATTCTACGAAGTTTCAGGTCAATACGATAAAGACACCCGAAAAAATTTTTGCACCGAAAAATCAGAGATAATCGTAATTTTCGGTGCAGAAATTTTTTAGGGTGTCTTTATCGTATTGACTTGGAACTTCGTAGAATTACTTATTATTTTATTACCTAGTGCTTCTGTATTTGGGTTTTGCATTAAATTACATATTTTTTTAAATAAATGCAATAATTTTTTTTTTGCTCAGTCGGTAATCCACCGGATATGCCACCCCCTTAATTTATAAGCTAAAGAAATTTATTTCATGTTTCTCAATTTTACACAAACCACTTTTTTCACCTTCTAACCAAAATGACTCTTTATCCTCTAATATAAAACTTTGAACTAAATTTCCATCATCTTTCGATAAATGCTCTAAACCTATTTTTTCTAATAATTAATTCCCTTTATTTGAATTCCTTCATAGTTCACTCTCTATATTGTTTGTATGTTTTTTTGTTAAATAAATAGATCCCATGTGTATTATTTCACTTTTACAAGGTAAAATTGGAACATCATAACATTAACAAAATCATTAGGAAGGTCGTCAATATCTAACGTAATATAATTAATTTGATTTCTCATTCATTTATCCTCTTTGTCGATTAAGTTATTATTTTCCAATATTTCTTCAAAAATAAAATAATTATCAATGACATCTCCTTATTCTTTATTGTTATTTTTATTTAGCATTGCAACGTTTAAATTTCCTAGAAAATGTTCAATATTTTTTGTTTAATTGGTAAAAAATCTACAAGATTTGTATAAGTTTCTACCTCTCATTTATTATTTACCCATGAATCTTCCTATCAGCACACAATGTCTTAAAAACGTTTAAATTACGTTGCGGCTAAAACCTTTAAACGTTAGAATTTAATACTTGAAAAACGTTTGAACTACGTTTAAATTTGGTGAAAATGTCCTCTTTAATTTTAGGAAAGTAATATTTTTTAACGTATTTCAAACGTATTTTTAACGTTGGATAAACAAAATTATCCGATGTATATTATTATGGAGCATGCGCAGTTGTTACTTATCAATTGTAGCTATGCGCAATTGTCATTTTTGCACATGTAAATGATTTATATTTATCAATAAATATAAAAATAGCATTTGCGCATAGCTACAATTGATAAGTAACAACTGCGCATGCTCCATAATAATATACATCGGATAATTTTGTTTATCCAACGTTAAAAATACGTTTGAAATACGTTAAAAAATATTACTTTCCTAAAATTAAAGAGGACATTTTAACCAAATTTTAACGTAGTTCAAACGTTTTTCAAGTATTAAATTCTAACGTTTAAAGGTTTTAGCCGCAACGTAATTTAAACGTTTTTTAGACATTGTGTGCTGATAGGGCTATTATACTTTCAACATTATCTTTTTCAATCAAAATTGGTGTTTTTGAAGTAATTAAGCTATCAGTTAGTTTTATTGTATCAATATCTGTGGAAAAATCAATTAAATTATTGCTTTTCTCAGAATAAATATATATAATTATTTTTTAAGCTTTATCTTGATTCATTTGTTTACAGCTTCCATCATGAATATTTTCTATTGTGTTAAAAAAATTTTAAACATCTTTGACTA
Source organism: Theocolax elegans (assembly GCA_026168455.1). NCBI lineage: Eukaryota > Metazoa > Arthropoda > Insecta > Hymenoptera > Cerocephalidae > Theocolax > Theocolax elegans. The sequence continues at coordinate 46,227,880 of CM047426.1, read as the reverse complement.
ATTGTTCTGTGAATTTATATCTTTCTGTATTTTCAACACAACTATTAACTATTCCCTTTAATTTCCTCTTCTAAATTATCTGTTATTGTATGTATAGTATTCTCTTTAATTTTTAATGACTGCAGCTCATTTGACTGAATTTTAAATTTATTATTATTAATTTCTAAGTAACCCTTATCTAAACCAAGTTTTTGCTGCATAAGAACCTTTATTCCAATTTGCCATCATATGGTATTAAAAAATCTTCCGAAGATACATAAAATTAAAAATTAACATTATATATTGCTAAATTTATAGTACCTAATGTTTTACTTACCTTATCGGTTATGCCTGATATTAAAATTCTTTCTTTATTATTTATCAAATTGAATGGAATATTATCTTTTTTAATAAGACTAATTTGTGCTCCGCTACACGGAGAGAAATGTATGATTAAATATTCCTATAATCTTCAGTAAAAATTGCAATACTGTATTTTAATGGAGACACAAACTCAATTTATACTAAATTTTAGTATATGGTATCGTAAATTTTCGAATCATCAAATTTTACTATACTGTAAATTAAATATTATTTATATTGTATATTAAATTTTATAAAATTAATAATGTTATTGATATTGAAATATGACTCGATATTAAGAGCACATCTTACAGTACTTCATTTAATATTTATTTATATTTTTTTTATTTACTAGTTTTTGTGCCATTTTTCTGGCACTTCCTGCCGTTTGTCCCCGCTTGGAAGACTTCAACGGCGTTTACCCACCATCTCTGTCTGGGTGCTTTTTCCCCACCTTTTTTAATCCCCAACCACCCGAGATGGCCCGGTGTCTTCGAAATATTCTGTTTGGGTGTCAAAGTCACATTGCGTAGGCCATGACACCGAAACAGAACGTTCCACACTTCCCGCTCGCGTTGTGGAATGTGAAAAAATACCTAACCGATCACGAAAGCCGCACGAGGATGGTCTCCCATCCAAGTACTAACCGCGCTTAGCGCTGCTTAACTTTCGCGATCGGCCGAGGTGCGTTTCCACCACTCCGCCACCGGTTCGGTCACTATACTTCATTTAATATTTTAGGCTTAAGGAAAGAGAGAAAGAGAGGCATATATACACAAAAACTTCAACGCATTCATACTCTGGCCGCATCTCTTACCTCAGATTCCATTTCTTTGATGTTTCTAACAAAAAAGAATGTATTTGTTGTACATTTTTAAATGTATTGTATGTGGCAACGGTTTCTTTTCAATTAACAAACTTAACCTGGCATTTGAGCTTTTTGTTGTTGATGCATTTTGCTTACTTTATATATTAAGTTTGTACTAATAAACATTACTACAAACATAATTAATACTTATTATTGTTATCGTTGAAACAGGGTAATTAGCGGTCTTGACCAGTCGCATTGTCTTTACGCTTTCTTCATAATTTTTGCTAAATGAATAATTTTTACAAAATGAACATTGCAATTGTTGTTCGGTTTAATTACAATTTTTTACTGCCTGTAATTTCCAACATTTATCAATTACATGACCTTTAAATTTACAATAGTTAAAGATTTTTTCTTGTGAAATATTTTTATTCGTTTTATTCCCATTATAATTAAAATTTTTATTTGCAAAGCCGCTATTTGTATTTCTTGAGTTCATTCGTTCATTATAACTTTGTAATTGTGGAGATTTAAACTACGCAACCATCAATTTTATTTGTTCACATTTAGACGATGAATGCAGTTCACAATTTTCACTTATGTGTCCTTCACTATGACATTTAAGACAAGTTGTTTCTGGACAATTTTGCCAAGAATGATTTGTTTTTTCACAATAATCACAATTTTCTCCCACAGTTTTCTTTTGATTTGAAAAAACATACTATATAAAAAGGACTATATCCACCAAGACCACATTTTCAACAAATTATATATTCTGTAATAAACGGATATTGAACTACTTTATGTGAAGAGTCTTGACAATATTGACAATAAATGTATAATTTTTTTGTTAAATTTACAACCACTTATAGAATGATTTGGTTGGCTACAGTGCTTATAAATTAAATTGATTTTATTCGTAACGACTTTACAATTATTTAAGAAATGATCTGTCTCTTTGCAGTAAACACATCCTGCTGCTCGACAAAATAGTGCTTCATGCTGGCCACCATTACAGATTTGACAAGTTAAAATCTTTTGTGTTTCTGAATTATTAAATAAATTATTACTTTCAGAGAAACAATCACTATTTCTTAAGCTGTCTCGTTTTGAAATTTAATTTTTTAATTCAATAGCTTATATAGACATTGATGCTAAATTATCGAATTCTCCAACTCGAATATTTATTTCAAATTTCAAACCATCTTTGAAATATTTGATTGCATCTTTATCTATAATGTCATTAAAGCTTTTAATAGTAGCATCTGGTTCTTCATCTACAGATTCATTTTTCCCTTGTATAACTTGAGACAATTTCCCATATAATACATAAAAATTATTTCTTAAAAGATATAATTTTGTTACACTTGAGATTAAATCTTAAATAGTTTCAATATTAGAATTTCCTAATACTTTATAAACTTCATCTTTTAATTTAATTTTTAAAATTTTAATTAATTTGGGTTCATCAAACTTTGCAATTATACTTTTAGCTAGTTTTAATTTTTCTATATATTATGTAGGTGTTGCACGGAGTGCACGACTCACAGATAATTTTTTTTATTATTTATCATCAATTGTAATAATGAAGTTTATTCTATCTTACAACACCAATAAAACAAAAGTACAATATATGTATACACGAGTTTCCGTATGTATGAAACGACCATATATGTTACAACACAATTTAAATTGTAAATGTATATGTAAACTTAAATAAATCTACATTAACATTTTCCTTTACATGTTAATAATCAACAAGGCTAGTATATTATAAAACTTATTTACCGACATATCGTCGGCTGAGTGGAAAAACAGTCTATCTCGGAACTTGCTTGGAAAACGCCCTATCTCGCGCCTCGGTTGGAGAACGCCCTATCTCAAATGAAATTTTTCGCTTTCAAATTTTGTAGTGGCACTTGCACTGCGCAACTTAAAAATACGGTCTTTCTAATTAAAATAAATTAATTAGTAAAGTGTTTAAAATTTGGAAAAAAATTGTTTAGGCGTCATCGGGACTCCTCAGAGAAAGAGAGACTTCTCTGACTTTATCTGTCTATCAGGGCGATGTATCGAGTACTTATTATATCAGCCGACATGTATGCAATTTAAATAATGTTTTAAGTTAATAAAGGTTAAAAAAAAAGTTGAGAGAACGGAGATTTTTAAGCTTAGAATTTTTAAGTTGCGCAGTGGTGCCACTACAAAATTTGAAAGCGAAAGATTTCATTTAAGATAGGGCGTTCTTTAACCGAGGCGCGAGATAGGGTGTTTTCCAAGCGAGTTCCGAGATAGGGCGTTTTTCAAGCAAGTTCCGAGATAGGGCGTTTTCCAAGCAAGTTCCGAGATAGGGCGGTTTCCAAGCAGATCGAGAGATAGGGTGTTTTCCAAGCAAATTCCGAGATAGACTGTTCTTCCACTCAGCCGACGATATACAAAATTCAAATTTTTTCGTGTTGAGTGAAAAACTTATGAAAAACTGTGTATTAAAGATAGCATACTAAAGCATAAATTGACAAATTATACAAAGAAAAAAAATAACATATCGATACAAAAACATTATAAACTTATCGCAAAAAAGCAGCAAAAAAATGAAAATTATAAGATCAGAAAAATTACTTATTACCATGATAAAATAAAAAAAATAATTTTAAGAACGATAAACCTAATAACATAAAAATGCAAATATCAACATGAATATTGAAATTATAAGTTGTAACACTTCCGCTGGGGATTAGGGCAGGGATTAAATAATTAAAGCGGTTAACTCACTAATATATAAAATCACCTTTATTTCATAACGGTGAATTGATTCTTATACAATCTCACACGCGCCGATCACCGATGTCTACGTGCACGTGGCACCAATTTCTTGCGCGGTAGGGTTAGTTAGTTTGCGAAGTGTACACACACTTTAGGAGCAACTTGAAGGATTTGGAACCAAGGCACCAGGCTCACCTTACACTCAGGAACCCGATCTTCGTATTTACCACTCTATGAGGTAGTTCCAATCAAAAATCGTATGAAAAGTACGGGATAAAAGAAAAACGATTACTTTCGCCCGTGGTGTTTATTTTCCTATGTGCGAGAATCTGCGCGAGAGACGCTGTACGCACGTATCGTCGTAACTCACGTATACGTCGCAGCTCTCATCACCACGCCAGTGTCGGTCGTGTTTACACAACACCTTGTTCCCTCTCGCTCCGTCTAGCTCTCTCAGATGTTTTGGTGCCGCTGTCAATTTCTTGGCAATACGGGTGTAAGGTGGGGAGCACCCGGGCTCTTTAATGTAATTGCGCAAGGTGTTAAAGCATGCGCGCACCCATGTGCCATCTCCGCCGTCGTCGTGTGCTGAGCACGTGTGACGGTTGAGGTTAGGACGCCGCCTAACCTCCCGTCATGTTGTTATCAGCAGCGGGATACGCCAGGTATCAGCACTTCGGTCCGTCGGCGAGGGATTCGCTGCCTGCGACGCGACCGCGATCTAAGTGTTTAATTTATGTATGCATATGACTTGTAAATACAAGTTATGTGCATTCATTGTGTGTTGTACATTTTTACAACGTCACAACGCTGTAATAATTTATATGGTCAAATAAATGAACTTGCGTAGTTTTCATTAGGCTCATCCAAGCTGCCGTTACCAATTCTGTTGTAATATTTAAAGCTGCTAGTATTCATGACAAAGAATTGGAACAAAAGACTTTGCAGTATTAATAGCTAAAAGCTATATTCATGAGGGTAAAAAAACATAAAACAATTTAAGAAAACAAGCAAAGAAATTGTTCTGTTTGTCCCATTAGTGACTCACCGTAAAAAATCAACCCGGAAGAGACATATTTTTACCATATCTACGCCATTGTCTTTGGATTACGTTGAGAGTAAAAAATTTCCCCCTGTAGCCACGACGAACTCAGCCTAATCTTGCTGGCCCGAGCCGCTGCGAACATTATGATACTGTTCGCTCGTGATGCTCGAATTCGTCAAATGGTAAGAAATACAACATCTTACCATAGCACTTCCTCTTTCCAGATTCCACATACCCATGACGTGGTTTCCACATTCCTAACAAATTTGGCATGGGAAGAGGCTACAAAGCTATGCAGAAAAAATGACCCAAAATACGAACACGCCGCGATAACGTTTGACTAATGCACAGTGCCTATTGGTTGGAATTACCATCAATTAATCCCGCGGTCTGGCGACGGCCTTCGAATTTTTACGCGATGTACCTCTTCATTTGATGGGGGACACACCATTCGCGTTATCTCGGTTCTCGCGAGTGTAGTCTAAATATCCCCCATTCTACAAGATAATTATCTACGAGCTTGTTCTTGTACTCAGTGTCATTCTCCAATAAAAATACTTCCGAAGTGCCAAAACGTGTGGCGACTCGTTCGTGTAACTCTTTCACGATCGTCCTATGCACTAGCTTTTCGGATCGGCACTGCTTCAATCCAGCGCGTGGACAAGTCCTGGAAGACCAAAATATATTTAAATCTGTGTGAACCGCTGGAAAGTCATCAACTTCGGCATAGTAATGTGGCTAATAATATAACTTTATCATGCGAGCAACTGTCTTTCCTGGACCTGAATGGCCTGATACCGGATCATCGTGGCTTTCTCGGTGCATGGCCTGTCTCTGTTCTTCGGGTACGACCACCTTCCAAGGGTCTTAATCTTTCATGGCGTCATCTAATTCGGTATCCATTACATACGAATACAGGTTCCCACCTTGGAGCTTCCAGTGTCCTGCTATGCTATAATTGCGTTCGGCAGACGAAAGGATTCTACTTATTTGTTCATTTCGCGATCTAGGATGACGCGATGAGTCCAGCGACCCTCGGCGGCCGAATCTCATCTCTGATGCTACTATTTCGTGGTCCTGATTGACCACCTACTGCAGCCACGTGATGCTTCGATACTGTTTTTTGTACGTATTAGTTTTGTATGTGCTCTCTCTATCGCCAAAAGATCGAAGAGAGAGATTAACGCCATCACGAAGAGGGGGCTACATCTGACACGGTTCTATAAGCATGAACCACCCTCATTGCGGCTATTCTGCAGACTTGCTGACAGAATGCCCCGCAGTTTAAATTGCTTCTTGGAGCATTTACCCATATCGGAGCTTCATATAAAATTACGTAACTTACCATTATCACAAAGAGGGTCTAACATATCTGCTTTGGTCCTTCATATTGAGCATTGTGCCCGACAAAGCTCTAGTCACTGGTATTCATTGAGTCTATATCTTCCGTAATTCTATACGTAACGTATTACATATTTCTTTAAAAAAATAAACATTTGCTACCTACAGTAATACAATTACCTTAATTTTAGTCATAGCTAGGAAGGAAAGTATCTTTTAACAGCTCTATAAAGCTGTAAAATTTATAATTTATGTTTGAAGTACGTTTATTATAGAAATCGACACCTGATTACAGCGTCATTCGTAGCCTCGAGATCGAGCGGCTATCGACGAAGGCTATAGCTCCGACATCCCCTTAAGCGCCCTTTCCAGAAACTTAATTTCCCGTGCATAATTGCTTCTAGCCTTACAAATGACATGTTCGTACAGCTTTCCAGCTATATTCTCAGAGGGGAATCCCTTTGGAACAAGTACTAACCTATGTACCTACTACTGCGCCGAGAAGCATCCTAACTTAAAATAAACACTGAGTGTGTCTTAATGTCCAGACCAGGTATTATTACTGCTTCACTAGTAAAAATGTTAAATATTAAAATTCTTATTACTGTTATTGTAAAAACTTTAATTATGTCATATTCGTAAACTACCATAATATATTTTACATTTGAATTAGTAGTACCTGAAAAATTGCATAATAAGATCAAAAAAATTTACTCTAGAAAATATTAAAAATAAATCACTGATATTTATTTTTATTGTAATTTTGATAACTAATATAACACAATACTCTACTTAGCAATCATATTTATATCTATAAGTATATAAAGTATGTTAGTCTTTTATACCAATTTTACTACGATATTAATAACGTTCAAGGATGGATGAGAATAATAACTTATCCACTTATAATTATCATTGATTTTTCTTTAATTCATTTAACTCGATGTGACCATCAGTCATTCATATCCCTCAAGGTTGAAATAAAAATCATTGTATGTGTGCAAAAATTCATAAAATGTCCATATATGAATTTTATGTTTGTCAAAGAACTACCACATTAGTTTTATGTAGAATCGTTAAATAAGTGTTCAATTAACTATAACGATAGAGGACGATAAATCTACTAAATTCACATTTTTATTTCTAAACTATTTGAGTCAACGTGACTATCAATTATTTATATCCTTCAGAGTTCAAATAAAAATCAATGTTACACTTGCCAATGATCTCACACATTTGTTTTATAAAAATGTTAAAACAGTATTTGTACAGTTATATGGATAGGCAACAACAAGTTATCAACTTAACTGTCTTTTTAACTATGTATTTCAATGTAACTATCAAGTATTCGTGTCCCACAACTCTGGAATAATATCATCAAATACATGTCATTTATGTTATCCAATAATATCCCTATACATTATTTCACAAAATTTCATAATTAATATTACAATTGCCACGAAATTGATCACATATTAGTTTTCTAAAAATGTAGGTTTACATAAATTAATTTTATAAACCTTTGTCGAATAGTTGTAAGGATGGAGAACTATAATTAAACCACATAAACAACATTATTATGTTTGTAAAATATTTCCAACATTACACATCCTATCGCGTTTAAAGACTATAAGATATGAAATATTAAATAAATGGCTTGTTAGTATTTAAGTCAAAGTATCAATTACTTTAATGATTGCTACGAGCCAAAATATTATTATTATTTCTTTAAGATTATTCAAAAGTCGATGTTAGTGTAAAGCTGTCTAAATGTTTAAAAACCTATACGTGTTACAGTTATAAAACTTCCAAATGATATTTACACCTGATACATATTAATAACGGAACAACAATAACTTATTCATTTAATTAATATTATTTTTTCTTCGAAATTATTCAAGTTAATGCAACTATTAAACATTTATATGTCACTCAGCATTATAATAAAAATGTTTCTATGCATGTTAAAGTTCACAAAATTTCAAAATGAATTTTACACTTGCCAAGGAACTGACCACATACTAGTTTTATAAAATGTAGTGTTTGAAAGGTTGAATCCGGCAGCATTATTGTTTGTGTCTTTATCGGCACTCTATGTATGAACTCCTCTGGGTCAGATGCAATATACCTGTCCATATAAATTGAGTTCAGAATTATTTTTGTATAAAATAAAATAAGTGATATGTATCAATAATCATTGAATCAAAATGTCATCTCTAATTGTTATTATACCTACATATAAAATTATATTATGAACACATGCGACGTGACGTCACAGATAGTGACGGAGAAAATTTCAACCCGGAAATGAGTCAGCATAAAAATGGAATCATTTGAATATAATATATAGATTTACTACATCAACTAACTACAATTCATTTATTACATTAAGAGGGGAAAACGGTTCCGATGAACACGGTGTTTTCATCGCCACGAAGTCCAGGAATCGATCTCACGAGACACGGCAGCGGAGATAGGACGATCTCCAACATACCGACACGTGTCACGTTATACACGTAACCGATTAGTAATAATAAAATAACAATTTATTCAACTACTAATTTTCACAATGGGGTTCCCAATAAGAAGTACGACAAATGTCCCTGATCGCGTGGTACTTGTGCGGCAAGCGGGGAGCTTGTCCGCCGCGCTCGCCTTACGCTAAGCACATCGAATTCGGTAATAATGGTGTGTTACCGAACAATCACTCAACATTCACTTTGGCACACTTTATACATGGAACCGACTAACGCCAGGTACATACCGGACTGATTGGTTTATTCACCCTGACGGGAGTCGGTGCCCCGACGTCTCCTGGCCGTTGGATATGGCCCGGTGTCACTTCGTACTTGGACATGTGCAGGCGCGGCTCGATGCGATTCGCCTACCTCATGAACGAACTCGACACAAGGTATGTGATCCTTCGCACTGCACTAGTTTTACGAGATACATTTGATCCCACACGGATCACTCGCGATGAACGGCTTCCCGTTGGCTGGACGAACCGGGCCAGTACTAACCCATGTCGCGGTACCGATAATCACATGTGTGCCAATTTATATGCGAGTTCGGTCGCGTATAAATTCAGAACCGGTCGCAAACTGAACTTTTCGGGTGATTCGGGATCATCGAAAAGTAACTAACGCAATCACACTTATTTACAAAGGTACATGGATGCTCGCATACATCCTCGCGGGACAATATAAACAAACGATTCTCGCTGCCTTGATTGAATACGGTTCGAGATATAAACATATTACATACTTTTATATTCTATTGAATTTAACATGTACTACGAAATATTATTTTCACATATATTCTATTTAATGCTAGCAATATAGATACCTTTTACCTACATGAAAAGCTATTTATGTTAAAAAATTGGTATAGATAAGACGACAAGTTGATGGCATTGGTGTTCGCAAAACTCGAATTTTTTTGGCTCACTGTGAGTCGGTCTCTTACTACCTGCTTCTATATATATATACATATATAGGCCTGCTTTATTCTAAAGTAAAGCATTTAGTTCGGAGAGACCCATATTATTATGTACATATACATATTATCGAACGATAAAATTTTGTATCAAATAACTCGAGACACGGTCTAACACGTCGCACTCTGGCTGGTGGCTTTTCCCACCACCACAGGGAGACGACTATCACTCTACACTCGTTGGAGAGATCGTCGTCTATTTTCTATATATAGCCACAGAACATCTTGCTGGCGTCGCAGATCATCTTGCGACAAGCGTCTAAGGTAAGATCTCCAGTTCCTTACTGAGGAGTCCAAGCTGGAGATCGAGGACGAAACGCCTTTAATTATTTTAAAAGGCCGTGCTCTCGGAAATTCCACCAACCCTAGTGGACAGAGTACGATAGGCCTGCTTTATTCTAAAGTAAGCAGTGCTGGTTTTTTCCAATAACATTTGGTATCTGTTGGTGAGTTTTCTACTGATCCTCTATGTACACACATTAAAAAAGCTATTGAATGCTTACAACCACTTGGAAATTAGAAATTTTTGTCATATTTAGATAACAAAATTTTGAATTGTAGATAAATCTTTAATCAATTTCTCATACTAAATTTATATTTACCTTGAGATGCAGCACAATCATTGTACTCGACAGTATTAACTGGTTTTAATTAGTAGTAGAAGTATTTTTTAATTTTCTCTTTCATTTACAAGCATTAATACTTGATATGGTTTATCTCTAACTTTGTGCTCAGGGTATATTTTTGCTTTCACGGTGCATATGTTTTGATTCCTTTTTAAACAAACATAACCTACAGCAGCATCACCGTAATTTTGTCTCGAGGAACTAAATATATAAGTAAACGTATCAATCTACATCTAATTTTGTAATTATTTACATAATTGAAACACGTAAACACTTACATTTCATATTAAATTTAACTACTTACACGTGAACTTTTGCATTTCGCACTTCAGGATTATTGAATGTGTTATTATTTTTTATGTATTCCAACCCCATGAAAATATTTATATCGGGCAAATTTTCAGAATCAGTTTTTACAAAATCTGGAACAATTTTTACACGAGGCATTTTATATTAACGATTATAAATAAAAAACGTATAGTTGTTCTGGGCAGTAAACGACCTTATTTCATATCGCGACGTCACGGCGTAAGTAGCCAATAAGAGACGGGGACCTGTGTTTGAAAAGGGCTTGAAATATGTCAATTTTTATATTGTTGTTAAAAAAAGTTTTACAACATTTAAGTCAACCTTTTTATTTCAATAGTCTTTTGAAAGTCTAATAAGTTATTACAACAATTTGCAAATAAAATAAAAAATTTTTTTTAACCTAATTATTGCATTTTTAAGATAATTCTATTAGAAACAGTAGTGGTAAAAGAAAATTCGATTTTTAACAATAGTCATATGAAATATGAATTATATTTGAAAAGTTTTTCAAAAATTATTATTTTAGGAGAATTTGATATTCAATAAAATACATCAAATTTAAATGTTAATGATTTTAATGAAATTTCATAATTGCATGGATATATAAGTAAGTAGAAAATAGTGTATATTTATATAAAACAATATTATAAATAAACGGATATATATTTATTGGTAACAGAAGGTTATTCGAGCAATGAATTTGTTTACAATAATCAAAATAAATATATGGGCTCTATAACTAACGGAAAAATAAGATGGATATAATTATGAAACAAAACACAAATTTAAAAAGAGGGTGCAAATTACGAATAATAGGAGAAATAGAACACACAGGTTATTATTTATATGCCACTAAAATGTTATAAATCCTGCTTTAAAATTAACACGACAAATTATTTATTTAAGAAGAAAGCTTTACTACTCTGAATGTACAAAATATTGACTACAGAACGTTTGGACGATGATCCTTCGCCATTATATAAATTAATTTTAATAAGTAGTTACAAATACTACAATTTAGTAAGTATATGTAAGTTACTATTTTTGGTAAGTTACCACACAGTTAATTATTATTTAAAATTTATCGTTATTAAAGTATAAATTTAAAGTTTAAAAGAACTCATATAGTTTACAATTTACAGTTAATATTTAATATGCATCCATTTTTTTATAATTATTATTCTTATTTCATTACACTAAATTTTAGTAAAAGTTTTAATTTATAAATTAAAATTGTATTTCAAGGTCAACTTCATTATTTGTAGTGTTTTAGTCCAAAAAATGATATGCATTAGATGCATTTTTAACACTGATGTATTATGAAAAAGTATATTATTTTTCGCTCTTAGCGTGACCCAGAATCAACAGCATGAATGTGGCGAAAATTTGATCTCTTTGGGGTGCTTTGTTAACATTATTATTAATAACATTATTATTTTTGTCGTGGTGATAAAACTAAAAATCCACCATTATAAATGTTTAAAAATTATTTTTTATAATTTTTTATAATTTCTTAAATATAAAAATGTGAAGATACTTTTCTACCACTCCAAGGTGCATGAATTTTTTTGCAATGATCATGCAAACAGATTCGTCGTTATAAGGCGAAACATATATACTTCTATTGGTATTTCGGGCATTTTTCCCAGATATTTTGATCAAAGTTGGTCTTAATGACGTAGATCCATTCTGGAAATTTAAAGGCAGTTTCCAACTATAAAAAGACATATTTTAGACAGTATTTGATTTTCAGAGTTCGAAGTAGAATTAGTGATTTTCACTATTTAAGGTTTAAACGGCTTACAAGTGTGTGACAGCATATATACACGGAGAGACCAGTTCACGTAAAAATTACTATATTTTTGTAGGAACGAAGCAACAAACTCGCAAAGTAGTAAAAATTACTATACTTCTTTGTAAACTTTGAAATCTTTAAATTTTACTATGCAGTATAGCAAATTTTACTATGCAGTATAGCAAATTTTACTATGCAGTATAGCAAATTTTACTATGCAGTATAGCAAATTTTACTATGCAGTATAGCAAATTTTACTATGCAGTATAGCAAATTTTACTATGCAGTATAGCAAATTTTACTATGCAGTATAGCAAATTTTACTATGCAGTATAGCAATTTTTGTTTTACATACATAGAAAGAAAAATTTATTTTGTTCAGCTGCTTGCGCGCCATCTTCTTTATTTTATTTTTATTTTAATTTATTTATTGGAGTTTTAATATTTTTATTTATGTACATTAGATTTAGTGAAATTTTATTGAATAAATTAAAGAAAGAAAAAAATTCAAGTCCGGCGTCGGGATTTGAACCTGGGATCCTCGGGGTCGAAGTCGAGCACCTATACCACCTGCGCCATCAACACTTTTCTATTGCCTAACTTCGAATCGTCCTCATATGTTACACGTTGCTCAAATGATGCCGGAACTTTATTAACATTTATACTATTATCCAAAGACTAATCTCAATAAATAAATATATCAGTCGATTTACAATTAAAATACACAAAATTCTGTCGATTCAGATTAGTCCAATGCGTTAATTAATTATGTAAAAGTATAATAATAATAAGCCACCTAACCTAACTGACAATCGGTTGGCACTTGGTCTGCATAATTTTTACTATGCTGGATATGAAAATTTTACTATTCTAGTTTATACAAATAAGGCGAAAGTTTCTCTTAATTTTTAAAATACATTTAGTTTTGCTATTAAGTTTAGTAAAATTTGAATATAAATTCGGGTTATTTTTATTAATTTATTTATTTACTATTTGATAACCACCTTTCTTATATTTTATTATTTAAATTTTTACTATGTTATATTGTAATATTTAGAGGAAAATAATTCCATAAATTGGGAAACATATAGCAAATATTACCATGTGCATAGCGAAATTCCTCATTATGTGAGTTTGTTGCTCAATTCCATGAAGAATATAGTAATTTTTACGTGAACTGGTCTCTCCGTGTATATATATATATATATATATATGGGCTACTTTACGTGGAGTGGTATCATGAAAATTTTCAATTGCACCAAATTTTGAGAAAAGGTTGGAAAAATCTTCCAGATAATAGAAAAAAATTCTTAGGTGTTAAAAATAATTTTACTAAGAGTTTACATTTATGTCTTTAAAACTATTATTAATGAAAAGTTAAGATAATTTTACAAAAAATGTCATATTTATGTTTTTAGTGAAAAATGAATTCCCTGGGAGCTACAGATTCATGAAAATGGGCATATATTGCAAAAAAGTGCTAAAATGTCAACTTTGACTCTCTGTAACTTAAAATAATGGTCCCGAAAAAATCTGAAAAAAATCAGAACTACTGGACATCTCTAAAATATATAGCAATATTCATTTTTTCCATCTTCGATGTTACAGAGAACCACCCATATATATATTATAACGGTAAGCGAGTTACCGATCAGGTGAGTAATGGAAAAGAGTATAGAGAAGAATGCGCGCGCAGGAACGCGCGAGTATCGTTCTAGTTCTTAAAAAGAACTAAAGTGTCGGTGTGTTTAGTGTATGGGTGAGAGCCAGTTCTCCCCATTATCCACCGCGTGAGCGTGCAGAGTAGTACATCACGCCGTTCCATAAAAAAGGAGGAAAGGAGTCGGTAACTGTTCCGGCCATTGGAGTGTAAGAGGGAGGTGGAGACGAGGCCAAGCTCTCTAAGTAGCCCAACCTCTCTCCGCCGTACGAATTACGGAGATCCGCGGTAAGTGGTGCACCACATACAGACCCGCGTGTCCTGTAATTTCGTATCCCGATTTACCTGGTACGGTCCAGGAGAGGAAGCGTTCCTCTTTTCCCCCTCTCGTGACAAATCCCGCCCGGGTAGATAGGTCGGTGGTTCGCGGGAGCCACTTCACGAGAGAAGGCGCGCGTGACGTAGGCAGCTACTACGTCAGAGCTCCCTACGTCAGAGGTATCTACGTCACACGGCGTGACGTAGTAGACATCAGGTAAGCAGCCGATCATTCCCAGATCGATTGCTAATTACTTGACCTTTAATAAGTTTTTACCGAATAGTTTTCGCGCTGACCTCGGGGGTAGTCATCGGTACGACACCCCTTTAATTGTTAATGTTAATTTATTATTATTTGATTGTTTATTTAATAAATTGACTAGGCGAAACTATCTTTCTCGCCGATTAACATAATATTTCGAATGTTTATAAAGTTTTCCCGGTGATAGTCTTATCCCACGAATAACGCCCTCTCCGGCGTATATCCTAGTTGGCAATTTTGGGCACTGTGCCCAACACACAATATTAAAGCCAAACGAAGTGTTTGGCGTTGTTAACGGCATTGCACGGGAATCAAAGTGATTCCCGGCCGCATCGTGGGACTGTACACTTAGGTTGGTAAGTTGGGACAGATTGGGCCTAACCGGGGGCCATAAACTTCCCAGTACCCACCCCGTTACAATATATATAATAAACTTGGGAATAGAGGTTTATGCCGCCCATGAAAGAGAGGTAAGATATGTAGTCTATAATGTGCAAGGGAGAGGTTCGGATTACGGAACCGTGTATATATATATATATATGGGTGGTTCTTTGTGAAATCGAAGATGAAAAAAATGAATATTGCTATAACTGTGGGAATGTGTTTAAGAAGTGTCCAGTCATCCCCTGAATTTTTTCAGATTTTTTCGGAGCAGTTATTTTAAGTTACAGAGAATAACAATTGACATTTTAGCACGTTTTGTATTATATGCCCATTTTCATTAAATCGTAGCTCCTACGGGATGCATTGTTTACTATAAAGTATGTTTAATAAAAAATACAGAAAATTTTACAAGAAAGTCATATGTATGTTTATACTGAAAAATGCATTCCCTGGGAACTACAAATGAATGAAAATGAGCATATAATGCATAAAGAGTTAAAATGTCAACTTTGACTTAAGCGCACGGGTGAGGTCTTTTTATAGAGCTGCCTTTCTCTCAAAACTCGATTAGAAGAAATACCCGCTTATAGGTTCTCCAGTACGTATTGTGACTTGATTATGGCAAGATTGGAAAGTATATATAAGTGACAAGCGAGATGGGGTTTCTAAAAGTTAGCGTTTCCTCTTCCTGTTAAAATCGTTGAGAGAGGCAGCCTACCGGTGTTTTACTTAATACGTGTTGTTTTGTTATTTAAATTATTTATATATTTATTATACAAATTATTAACTTTCTAACTTTGTATAAAGTGTTGTATAAAAGTAATTTTAAGAAGAAAGTTATATTTCACAGTTATCATCTATCTTTTTTCAAACTATATTGACATTTTTTTTTATAGATAATTGTCTTTCTAACTAGCAGTAAAATGACTATCTCTTATTAGTTTTTTATTCTTAGGGGAAACTACAGATCTTTATGGATGGGTATTCTTTGGGCATTGCCATCAGGAACTGGAGTAGCTGTTGCTCTTTTGCAAGGTAGTAATGGGCCTCTAATTGGCGTAGCAATATCTGCATCGCTCTTACCTCCTGTAGTAAACTGTGTAAGTATGTATGCACATAATAAGTAATTTAAATTAAATGCGTTTATTTTTTATATGCATATCTTCGGCATATAATTATATTAAATATACTAAATACTAAAAATACTGCGTGTATTTACAGTATTAATTATAATCAAAAACACAATATCAGTCTATGAATAAAATTATAATCAAATATTTTTTACACCTTTTCTATTATAACGTCCTATATATTATATAGACTATAAAAATAGATTAAAAGCCAGAGGATATTAGAATATGGACCACAATTTATTTAATTCCATAATTGATAATGCACCTCGAGATTAGGGGCCACGCTGACGACGACTCACGATATATGAGGAATTCCGTATAGTGACGTAAGTCGCGATAAATCAGCAAAGACAACGGCAATTTAAACTCGATAATAAATATCGTATGAATGTACATAAACCAAAGTAGCAGACAATACACGGCATAACTTAAAGGTAATTTTATTCAATTGATCGTCATAAATATAACAGTTACCAGTGAAGACTATCCATCTTAAATTAAATGATCAAAAAAACTATATTGATAAAGATAAAATAATAATGATAAATTAGTTTAATAGAAATAAGTATTAAATTCTGCGACACTTGGACTCGCACCCACACTTTCACACTTCCGTGCCAAAATATAAGGGTATTTCTATAACGTGAGATTTAATTAATTAACTCCATATAGGGCAATAGATAATTTTTGTTCCAATACTCTAAATTTTCAGGTCGCCGATTAATTATCCGTCTCTTGTAGACTGTACCTGTACTGCAATAATCTTTACACAATCATTTCGAAAATTTAAATGACAATTAATAACTTCAAGTAATATCTTCAAATTTGGAAGTCCTGAAAAATTAGGTCTCCGGGTTCCGGTGTATGTATCCCGTATCCGGAGGGGAGCACTGTTCTTGGCTATATAAGGCGCATCGTAAGGCATTTTCGGCATTCACTGCCAGACTCAGAAGGAACACATCTGAATCTATAGAGAAAGAGAATGAGCGAGCAAGCGAGAGAGAGAGAGAGAGAGAGTTATTTATATATTATAAATGTTTAAAAATTATTTTTTTATAATTGTATAATATTTGTATTTTTAATACTTTACAGGGATTAGATTGATACTGAAAAAAGTGGAGATACTTTTCTACTACACAAGGTAACTGCATACATTTTTTTGATGTGATCATGCTGACAGATTCATCGTTATAAGGCAACAAATATACATTTCTAATAATATTTTGGGCACTTTTCCCAGATATTTTGACCATCAGTGATCTTAATGATTTAGACCCACTCTGGAAATTTATAGACAGTTTTTCACTATAAAAAGACATCTTTTAGACAGTATTTGGTTTTCAGAGTCCGGAGCAGAATCACTCATTTTCACTATTTATGGTTTAAATATCTTACAAGAGTGCGATATCATACATTTATGATTTCAAAAGTATTTTTAATGAAAAATTCAGAAAATTTTACAAAAAAAGTCATATTTATGTTTATAGTGAAATATCCCCTGGGAGCTACAAATTCATGAAACTGGGCATATATTGCAAAAAAGTGCTAGAATGTCAACTTTGACTCTCTGTAACTTAAAATAATGGCCCCGAAAAAATCTGAAAAAATTCAGGAGTACTACTGGACACCTCTAAAACATATTCCCACAGTTATAGCAATATTCTTTTTTTTCATCTTTGCTTTTACAGAGAATCACGCATATATATATATATATATATATATATATAAATAGATCAATCGGTACTTATGCCCACAAATTCTTACCGGAAATGGGAATTGCGCTTACTTTGGGGTAATTATGCCGACGTCAGCATAATTCCACCGAAAATTCAACCATGTATCCGTACTTATGCCGACACACAAAAAATCGGAAAATTATCTTTGTGAGCCCCGCTTTGAAGTTATAATATTAATGAAGGATTGAAGCTATAACGGAGGCCTCCGGCACCTCGAAAGACGTTATAGCTTCAATCCTTCATTAATATTATAACGTCAAAGTGTGCTTTTTTACCCGTGAGGGGTACTTAGGTATTTGGGTTATTGGTTTTTTATGCATTATTCTATCAATTAATATTCTCCCCCTTATATCTGAGTCGTTACATATGTTTTATAACCTCAAAACACCAAGATAACACGTAGTGTCACCATAAGTACCGATACTGGTGTTTGTATATATACATATATATATATATATATATATATGCGAGATTCCATGTGAAGTGATCCAGTTAAAAAATAGAATTTTGTTTTAATGTACGGAATGAGTGAAAAACTACTTGAATTGAGTATGCTAAATTGTTAGACCTGAATTTCAATTAGTACCAGAGCTGTAGCCAATAATAAAAGCGAATTTTTTGAAAAAAATAACTTTTTGGCCATTTTTATCCCTTAATAACTCAAAATCTAACAATTATTTCTTATATACATTAAATTTGAAAAGGTTTATAAATTTCCAGAAGAATCTGTTGAAATATTTAATTTATATTAGTTTAAAACATTGAATATAGTTATAATTAATAAAAACCTTTATAGTAAGAAAAAGGTTTGTACGATCAAAAATATTTTATCGATCCAAAACTCTAATTCATCGATGATTAATTTCCTTCAAAATGATGCAAAGTTTGAGTGCGGCAGAGCATTTCAGACAAAGTTATGGCGTTTTTACGCAAATTTCTTAAGAAAAGAGATTGAATGCATTTTATGAAAAAAAGCAGTGAAACCGTATACTTGCATTCAAACAATATGGCACTATTATTCCTCAATAATACTAAAATATACTATTTATTGTTAGTCACTGATACTTTTCAATTTCTACGCTGCTTATAAACACAAAACAGTAGGTATAAGCAGTTATACCTGTCATATAATTGAATAAATACCTGAACTATTTATAATTCCAATATATCCATCGCAGAATCCCATAAACCTTCTGAAAAATTTTGACAGAACCTGTTTGGATCAGTCTAGTAAGGGCGATAGTCAAACGCCCAGTAATTTAACCTAATTTTTGTAATCCAGATAGTTTTTTAACAATTTAACTTGCGGAGCAGCGGCTAGATCTGCACGCGGGCCTTACTGCCCATTATCATCACCTTACTCTTATTTATATTGTATTACATACTTAAATAACTGGGCGTTATTTCAAGTAACAGAGAGTCAAAGTTAACATTTTAGCACTTTTTTGCATTATATACTCATTTTCATTAATTTATAGTTCCCAGGGGATGAATTTTTCAGTATAAAAATACTTTTCAAGTCATAAATGTATGCTGTCACACTATTGTAAGCCATTAAAACCATAAATAGTGAAAATCAGCAATTCTGCTCCGGACTCTGAAAACCAAATACTGTCTAATAGATGTTTTTTTTATAGTGAAAAACTGCCTATAAATTTTCAGAGTGGGTCTACCACTTTTGATCAAAACATCTGGGAAAAATGACCGAAATATTAATAGAAATGTATAATTGTTGCCTTATAACGATGAATCTGCTAGCATGATCATTGCAAAAAAATTTATGCAGTTACCTTGAAGTGGTAGAAGAGCATCTCCACATTTTTCAGTATAAATTTAATCCCCTGTAAGCTGTTAAAAATACTAATATTATTATACAATTATAAAAAATTAATTTTTATACATTTATAATGCTGGATTTTCAATTTTACAACCACTTTAAGAATTATAATACAAATCTGAGGGATTACTGTAAATGTATCAACATTATTATTATTATTCAGCAATACATTATTTGAATTTCACATACTTGTTGTCAATTAATCATATTAATCATTATAATCTCAGATCTGATTTATTGATATATTTTTTGTATTAAATACGTATCTTCAGTTATTATAATAATAATGTTATAGACCCATCGCCCATTATCGTACGCGGTGCCCCCGTACCGAACAAGGCAAGTATGCGGTAGTCAGCATTGCCCATTTGGATCCACCAACGACTTTCTTTTTCACTCGGAGGGTCTTCACTTCCAGCTCTAGTGTAGATCTTTCATAGCGGTCGCAATTTGCGGTCCGATCCCTCTGACTTAGCTTGTATCGTCGGTATATTCGACGACTTCACAGTCGCTGGGCTCTCTTTTTTACGCTCCGCCTCAGCTAAATTAATCAGTCGGGCCACACGCATGGCAGGAACGGGAAAGACCCTTTTCAACCACTCCTGTTTGCGTTTGCCGAACAGTCGGGACAATCTCCGCGCTTGTAACCTAGTCGTCCACAGCCAAAACATTTTAATGGTTTCGTGGCCCGTGGTCTCGCGTTGCTATTCCGAATGTCTCTGCTTTCTTTCAGTCTGCTTGTGGTTTTCTCCCGACTTGGCCGTTTCTGTTTGGCATTATCACCTCGGGATGAAGTAATCGAGAGAACGAATTGTTTTATTTTCTCCTCTAGGACTTTGGTTAACGTCATTGTTGAGTACTCTGGCGGATCCTTCCTAATCGGCTTATTTATTACTGCCGGTTGCACCACGGCAATCTTCGTCTTGGTCCTCTTTTCTTCCCTTGGTTTGTAATTCAATTCGGGTGGCGGAGTGTGTCTATACGCCTTCTGTTCCTCCAGCGTCAGTTCGGCTTCGACAGCAAGATCGAGTAGCGTCATAATCCATCCTGCGTATCAGATTTTGTATTTCTGGACGCAGGTTGCCGTGTAACGAATCTAGCTGCTGTTGTATTCTTGGAATTGGATCGAGCCTTTGTATAATGTGGACTAAACATGTGATATAACCTCGTGTCTTTTCGCCAAGTCCTTGATAGCGAGATTATTTATTTCGGCAATAAATCTCTTTTGGAACCACCTATTTGTTCCAAACAAGTGACGAGCTTCTTTTTGGAATTCGAACCACGTCGACCACGTATTTCTTTCATTGTTGTATTAGAGTGTTGCAATGCCTTTGAATAGCTCTGATAAGGAGCTAAGTAATTCGGCTTCCGATAGGTTCGCCACGATTCGACATTCCTCGACCCGTTCGAGAAACGAGTCAATGTTCTGGTCGCCGTCTGCTGAGAATTGTAGTCCCCATTTCCGGACAATTCAACCGACGTCTCGCGTAGATTGTCCTGCAGTTCTCTGCCAGCTGCTTTTCTCGGTCCTGGTACCACTCGTATGTCCAAGTCTCTCATGACTTTGGAAGTTCGCCTCCCTCTCAGGCTTGGCCGATTCCACTTGAGATTTGTACTGGAGAATTGGGCTATGGTAGTCCAGCTGTGCTTTTTAGGTAATGGTACGTCAGTGTGTCCTGGAATCCTAATTTCTTAACCTTTAGAGGATGGGGATGGTCGATATTTCGACCACCCAACGAACAAAAACTATTTGATAGTTTTAAGGTGAAATTGATGTGCTTAATAAAAGAAATATAGTAAAAAAAGTTTTAAAATTGTCCTTGACCATATAAGCTTTAAAATATGTATATATATATATATATATATGTATATATATATGTATGTTTTTTGATGCGCTGAGTATAAAAATATAGTAAATAATCCTAAAGAGGTCTTTGACCTTGAAAATTATCATTTCAAGGTCAAATATATATTTTTTAGTATTTTAGCTTCAAAGAGTGAATATCTATGTTTTTTGATGCACGGAGTTTGAAAAAAATAATGAAAAAATTCTTGAAATCATTCTTGATCTTGGAAAATTCATTTTATTATCTATGTCGATCCAAGGTCCAAAATATAAATAATTATAAGTATTTACAATAAAGTAAGTACTTTTCGTCTTTTAGAAGTCTAACATTTATTACAATTGGATTGTACTATATTCGTAGCAGATCTATAAAGTCGATTCATAATCTATTACGATTAGAATTCTTATAGAACACGTACACATTTACTTATTGTATTATTATAAGTTTTCTGACGTTGTTATATAAATATTTCTTAAGATTATCTTATCTTTGAAAAAATGGAATTTGATGGTTGGAGTAGTGGCGAATCCGAACCAAAGGTAGAAGAAAAAGTAGAAAATGAAGAAATTGATGTCATTAATTTTGAAGATAATTATAATGAAAGTAAAATTTTTTACTACGCGTATTTTTACTAGGAGTGTGCGGGTACCCGGAAAGTCGGGTTACCCGATTCGAAAACACGACCCGTCGGGTCGGGTTCGAGTCGGTCGGGCTTTGGGTTTTACCGTAACCTGAAATTTTTCGGTCTGCTCGAATGTTTCGGGCTACTCGAAATATTTTGGTCTACCCGAATGATTCAGGCTACCCGAATGTTACGGACTATCCAAATGTAACGAACTATCCGAATTTTTCGAACTACCCGAATGTTATGGACTACCCGAATTTTTCGTGCTATACGAATGTAACGAACTACTTGAATTTTTCGGGCTACCCGAATATTTCGAACTACCCGCATGTTTTGGACTGCCCGAATATTTCTCGCGCTATCCCAATCTTTCAATTCTAATTATTTATTAATTAATATTATTACATACTCGGAATACCCGAAAAATTCGGAATACCCGAAATACTTGGTCTACCCGAAAAATTCGGTCAACTCGAAATTCTCGGGTGACCCGAAAAATTCGGACTATCCGAAACACTCGGGTTACCCGTTAAATTTTCGGGTCCCGAAGATGTCGGGTATCCGTAAATACCCGAACCCTAATCCAATCAATTATCTAAATAATTTTTTGGATTCATTGTTATGAAACTCAAGATAATGGAAAACGATATACATAGACAAAATCTTGGAATCCTCTTACAGAGAATGAACTAAAAAAATTTCTTTGTCTTTCGATTCTAATGGGTCATATACGAAAAGGTAATTTGAAAGATTATTGGTCTACAGATCCCTTACTGCATACTCTAATTTTTTCTCAAATAATGACTCACGATAGATTTCTTCAGATTCTGCGAAATTTACATTTTCATGATAACAAATAAATTTTAAATCACCCTTTAACGAAAATAAAGTTAGTAATTGATTACCTGTAAAGTAAATTTTCAGCAGCTATTACTCCAGGGAAAAATTTGTATATAGATGAAAGTCTATTTCTATGGAAAGGTAGGTTTCGATTCAAATAATATATTCCTTTAAAGAGAAATCGTTTAGGCATCAAACTTTTTATAATTGATTGAGATACTAATTATCAAAAGTTTGATTTGGTCATTACTGGCGATATTGTAACTTACCATTTACAACCTTATTTTTTGAAGAGTCATGTTACATACGAAGATAACTGGTATACATCACCTACTTTCGCAGAGTTTTTAAATGAACGCGATACAGGAATTTGCGGTACAGTGAAAGCAAATAGAAGAGAAATGCCAAAGCTAGAAGACAAGTTAGAACCAGGTAATGTACAAGTTGCTCATAATTATATTTGGATGGCACTTAAATGGGGACATAAACGTAGTGTTCGTATGCTTGCGAGTGTGCAAGAACTTGAATTCTGCGCAAATGGAAAAAAAATTATCGAACAAAACAAGACATTATAAATCCAACATGAGTTCAGGATTACATTAAAAATATAGGTGGTACTGATAATATCGATAGACAATTGTCTATAACAGAATCAGTACGATAAAAAATTAAGTGGTATCGCCAGTTTCTTTTTACCTTCTTGATTTATGTTTATCTAATGATCATTCTTTATATAAAATGAGAACTAAAGAGCCTATAGCCTTCCCATCCTTTCGATTACAAGTTGTTCGATCGTTATTAAAACTTGATCCTACTGGTAAGTGTGCTTACAGCGATGTCTCTCCCACACGATTACTTGGACGACATTTTCCGAAGCGTAGTACAAGACGAAGGTGCCTCGTATGCACTTTGCGTAACGATAAATCTCGAACAATGTACATGTGTTCCATTTGTGACGTTGTAAAACATACAACGTACAAATATATGCACATGGCTTGTATTTACAAGTCATGTGCATGCATACTTTAACTTATATTAGCTCGCGATCGCGTCGCAGGTAGCGAATCCCTCGCAGGCGGACCGAAGTGCACCGATGCACTTTAATATAAGCACTGATACCCACGGTATGGGTATGTTTTAGAGTCAGAACCGACGAACGACGCGACCGATACCCGACGGTAGTACGCGAACTACGACCCAGACCACGTCCGAGAGGTATCGTGAGCCAAGGACCGAGCCCAGGTCGTCTCACGATACCTGGCGAATCCGATGCTGATGTCAACAAGACGGGAGGTTAGGCGGCGTCCTAACCTCAACCGTCACACGTGCTCAGCAGACGACGACGGTCGAGATGGCGCATGGGTGCGCGCACGCCCGAACTGCGTACTAATAGTCGGAAGAGCCAGGGTGCTCCCCCACCTTACACCCGTATACCGGGGAACGCGGCACCGACGGCGACGCTCGTGCGGCACTAGGCGTGGTGCGCGGGAAGGGGGGATCACTCGAGCAGCGAGAGTGTTGCGCGCGCGAAGATGCTCGAGTGAGCGACCTTAGTGGGACTATGGGTGGGAGCGCGCGGAACGAGGGGAACGCGCGAATAGAGTAGGAGTCGCGGTATACCTGATATATGCGTGCGAAGGTATACCGCGGCACAATAGAAGATATATATAGATATATACGGTGCGCGCACACCTATGTATGCGTATATACTATAGTATATAGCGCGCACACGTATATTAGGTTAATTAATTATTTTAATCACGTTGCGTAGTAGTTAATTTTAAATAAAAATTACGTAGATCCGTCGGTAGAGTTTGGGGCGATTTATAGTAGTTTTCAAAGTATATAGTTGTAAATAGTTGCTGATATGAATTAAATTTTAATTGTTGTATGAGTGTGTCGGGACAGTTAGTATTAATTATATAGCCGGTAGGCACGAGGCGGCAGCACCGACGGGGTTACCGCTATGGTAATTAATCATTTGTAATGCGCGCCTTCCGAGTGTCGGGGATGATTGGTTGCGTGATCGACCCAATAATGAACAGGTTGGTGGTGACGTAAACCACTATTATTGGATAATCGGCCTTGACGGAAATAAGATCAAGGCTGACTACGCGTATCGATCACGCAATCAACCACCCTAATCAACGCCGGTAGATAAGGTGTAGAGTGAGATAGAGCAGGATAGCGATAGGGTGGGGAGGAAAATCCTTAATTTTGGGGATCAAGCCACGCCGCGAGCCGGATGAAGAAGCCGGTCTCGATGATTCGCTACCCGATCGTCCGACGAGGCAGTCGATTTTTGTAGAGTAGAGTATTTGAGTAGAGTAGCCATTTTTTTTGAGTTGAGCAGAGTAGAGTACAGTCGAGTTTGTTAATCAAGGTGTGAAGAGAGCGGTACTGGAGCTGAGAAAGAGTTACTAGGCGAGTAATATTTACGGTTAGCCCGACGGGCGGCCGAATTATATTAATATTATATTTTTATATATTTGCCGGACGGACGGAAATCGAGTGAGTGTGAGCACGTGTGAGAGTTGATCGCGGATCGCGTTATATTGTGTCGGTGCCGGAACTTATAATTTCTTTCATATTTTTAAATAAATGAGTTGTGATTAAAGATTAAATTCGTGAGTGTTATTTTAAGTAATTTTCCTTTACTCTGAAAGCCGCCGGTTCCGAGGTGGTCAGCCGTCGGGATTCCCTCTGTGACGAGGAGTCGAGGTGAAGATTTGCCGGGTTGCCGAGTCGTTTTGTAAAGTAATTAGTTCTAGTTATTTCATTTTTATTCAAATATCGCCAGGCGCCCAATTAAATACAAATCGGCGATATCTAGCCATTTTCAACGTCGCTACGACGGAACCTCCGCCGGGTTATAATTTAATCTAATTAAATTCTTCCCGACGAAAAGTAGCGTCGCAAAATGGCGCCCAACGTGGGGCTGTAATTGACGGCAGAGTAAAGTGTGTGATTGAGTATCCGTCCGGCATTTTTGTGTAAAATCAACACCATTAATTAAGTGTTAAAATTTTTTTTGGAGTAGTGGTAATTTATGATAAATTTTTGTGTATACCTATTGCCAATTGGGCGGGCCCTCCTGTTTGTGTAAACCTCGTGCCAAATATACAATTTATTTGATTATTATTGAATATTATTAATAATTATATATTGATTGTATTTACATATATATCTATTTCATATAAATATTTATTATATATATATATTTGTATTT
Source organism: Theocolax elegans (assembly GCA_026168455.1). Lineage (NCBI taxonomy): Eukaryota > Metazoa > Arthropoda > Insecta > Hymenoptera > Cerocephalidae > Theocolax > Theocolax elegans. The sequence goes on along the minus strand of CM047426.1, from coordinate 46,201,482 downwards.
TTCCGCCAGAATTGTATTTCTGTTTCAGTGATTGCTCAATTTATTATCGCCGGTATATACCGCCGGTACTTGTGAATTTTCGCCAAAACCGCCAGATTTTTATTCTGTTACAGGTTGCCAGTTTGTAAACCGCCAGTTATATAGTATATAGATATATTGTGCTTGAGAGTGTAAGCACGCGGTGATAATTTAATTATTTTCAATTGATTTATTTATTGATAATTAGTACCTCACGGCACGAGGTTTGTAGATAATAATTGTTGTGGTGGTGGTAGTAATAATTTGTGAATTTCGCCGTGTCGAATAACCCGTTTGAAGGATCCGGGTCGGTTTATTATAATTTTATAAATTTATTTAACCGTCGGATTAATAATTTAAAATGGCCGAACACGTCGAACAGATGCATATGTTACTCGAGGGTACCACCGGTAGAGAGAGACGTAATATGAAGCGGACGATTGCCAAAATGGCGGATGATCATGTCGGTCGAGAGTTAGCGTCACGACGGCTGTGTGCCGCCGGATCAAGCGCTGCGTTGCGAGACAGGTTATTGCGTGCCCGGTTGCGGGAAGCCGAACCGGATAATGATAATATTCCATGGTACGAGTGGGACGAAGACCATGCGGAGATACGTAAGTAGTCGGTAAGCGCAGGTGCTTACCGAGCAAAGGTGATGATGGCAGTCGATAATGCTGCCAAGCAGAGACGAAGGTGGAAGAAGAGCGTTGTCACCTCAGATAAAGGGGTAGGTGACGGAGAGGCGGTAACCTCTGAAGACGGAAGTTTAGCGGACAGTGAGGCGGATAGTGAGTTTCGGCCAAGCGGAACGGAAAGAGAGACTGCTGTCGACAAGAGAGTTCCAACGTACACGACAGTCGCCACGCAGACTACCTGCACGTATTCTAATACGTATACGACGCAGTCTGGGTTAGGCTTGCCGATTACGTCGTCGATTCCGTTACCATCGTCTAGTTATGCGCCAGCGCCTCTCACAATTCCGCCGGAGTTGTGTAATTATATCCGCCAACATCCGACCGAATGGGATGCGTTACTGATACGAATGGGGGTATTTCCCGCTAGATCTGATCAGGTTCCGCCGGTAGAGAGTAGGAGTGATCGAGAAACCGCATTGAGTCCGAATGGTCCCGGACGGTCGTATAAGAAAAAGAGTATTATTCCCGCCGAATCCGATGCATTCATACCGTCAGGCCGATCCAACACTGAGTCTGGTAACTCTAGTGCGGAGGGAGCGAATCCAAAAAGGAAGAAGAGCACAAAACCGGCAAAGAAGACTGAGCAGTCGAAGAGTAAACAGCCAAAGAGTATGGCGAACTCTACGAGGTGCAGTACGGCGATCAAACCGATTGATTTAAAAGACGTGGAATCAGCGTTAAATCAATGCGATTTGCCGGATTGCAATGAGGACAGTCACAAGCAGAATGCTTCCGCCGGTAGTGTAGTGAGCAGTGTCTCAAAGAGACGAAAGCTTGCGCGGATTAATTCCAGCGAATCGGAGAATGATTCCGATGAAGGGTTCACGCGCGTGCGGTCTCGGAAAGAGAAGTCGTCCAGCCCAATCAGTCTGAAACCAGACGAGAGTCTCCGAAGCATGAAAGTGCTAAAGAGTTGGGGGCTGAGGTTTGCTGGTGATGAGAGAGAGATGCCCGACGAGTTCCTCAGTCAGTTGAATGATTTTAGGAAGAGCGCTGGTTTGACAGATGCACAATTGCTAGGTGCATTGCCGTGCATACTGAGCAAGGACGCCAGCCGATGGTTTAGATCAACGAAGACGCAAATAGCATCGTGGCGCGATTTTCGGCGTCAATTCCGACACCAATTCATAGGTGAATTCGACCACGAGGATTTGCTGGACGAGTTGCGCCGACGAACGCAAGGAAAGAGAGAAAAGATTACGCGGTATCTCTCTAACTTGCGAATTATAGTTGGACACTTTAAGAAACCACCGTCGGAGAAAGTGTTAGTAGAGACAGCGTACAGAAATCTTCTGCCGGAGTACAGGACTGCGATGGCAAGTAAACTCGTGGAAGATTTCAAAGACCTGGAGTACTATGGGCGGAAGTGGGAACGCCAGCAGGAGTTGAACAGCCGGTATACCCCGCCACCGCCGGTTGAGAAGTCGAGAATCCCTGGAGCAGCATACAAGGGACGATCGACAAAGCAAAAGGTCGCCGCGCTGTCGGATGTAGATATGGAGGAAGCCGCCGAAGTTCAAGTTTAGAGGAAGGTTGCTGCAAGCAAAAAGGCGAAGCAAGCAGCAACAAAGGAGGTAGCTGAGAAGTCTAAACGTCAGAAGCAGGACGTTTTGTTGGGCGTGGCTGCGGAAGTGCAAGTAGCTCAGAAGCCGACCTACGCCGCAGTTGTAAATCGAGGTTTGCCGACTAGCTCGACGAATTCTGCTGCCAAGTGGGAGAGTAAGCCGTCCGCCCGTCAGCAGAAGGTTGCACCGCCGAATGGAACGAGCAATGCAACATTTCAGTCGAAGTCGCCAGGTCGTCGGGAATTTTATGGTCCCTGCTTCAACTGCCAGGTGGTAGGGCATAGAGCAGCGGAATGCCCGAATGCCAAGTGTTTTATCTGTGCCGAGACGGGACATCGAGCGGCGCAATGCCCAGAGAAGGTGTTCAGACCGCAGTCACCGTCACACAGATCGCCAGAGTCGTGTCAGATGTGCGGTAAACCAGGAGCGGTTTTCCGCAATTGTCCTGACTGTGCCGAAATACGCGTCAAGTTGGGAAACTTGTTGGCTGGGGGACAGTAAGTCCGCTGATCCCCCAGCAGCACTCCTTAAATCTCGCCGGGAAGGTTAAAAATAATCCGCCGGTGGAGAAGCAGGAGAATACCGTAGGTGGTGAAGAGAGGCAAGCTGAGAATCACGTTACGCCGGAGGTAGACATGAAGCGCTTGAAGAAACGAGGTCTATGTTTTCTCCAGCCGGAAACCGTTGATCATTCGCTAGGGGAAGCAGAATATTCGCGGAAAAGTCTACAAACGTTTCGTGAAAGGGTGAGGCAAAGGGAGAGTGAAGTCGCCACGCCAGTACAGCCCAATGAGGATATCGAAGAAGAACGAGAATTCTCGAGGCTACACATAGTGCAACGCGCCGTAGAGATGCTCTCAGCCCCATCGCCGCTTGACTTGTTGGTAGAGAAGGAGGTAGATAGTATTCCGACGCCAAATCCAAGAAGTACGGGAGCGATTCCCAAGAGAACGCGGACGGAATTATGTATTCCGCCGCCGAATAGTGAGGAGAAACAAGAAGTCCGTCGAGATGACGAGAATGTAGCAGCCACGTCGGCAGATAATAGGAATTTCCTAGAGCTGAATCTCGGAGGAGAGAGTTATAGTGCGCTGTTTGATCCAGGAGCTATGATTTCGCTCGCTGGACCTAAAGTAACGGAGAGATTCAGAAGCCGGTTGGAACCATGTGAGACAGCAATTAAAAGCGTCACAGGAGATGTTCGCCGGGTAATAGGAATCCTAAACATTAGTTTGGAAATAGACGGATACGCCGAAATAATTCCGCTCAAAGCCATGAATATCCTAGACCATGATGTCATACTAGGCATGGATTTCTGTCGGATTTACGACGTAGATACCCGCCTAGGTAGAGGAGAGTGGCGAGCACGAGAAGGAAAATGGAGAACCTTCGCCGCCACGGCGGAAGACGGAGAAGCGACGATATATGCTGAATGCGCTGGCATCCAGGAGTTACGGGATGACCAACGAGAACGTGTTAGGCGTCTCGTAGAAGGCATATTGCCGGAACCGTCGGATACCTTCGGTGCAACTGATCTAACCGAACATCACATTGATGTCGGAGATGCATCACCTATAATGCATAAAGTTCGCCGGTTGTCGCCGAGGATGTTGGAGATTGCGCGAGATGAAGTAAATAAGATGTTGCGGAATGATATTATTGAGAGGTCTGCCAGTGATTGGAGCAGTGCGCCGGTGATGGTTAAGAAACCTGATGGATCGATACGGTTTTGCATCGACTACCGTGATCTCAATAAGGTTACGAAAAAGGATGGATACCCGATGGCTACGATGGATTCCATCCTTGATAAGATGAGACGGGCAAAGTGCATTACGAAAATCGACCTGAAGCAGGCGTATTTTCAAATAATGATGGAAGCAACCAGCCGGAAGTATACCGCCTTTGCCGTGCCAGGATCAGGGCAATATCAGTTCAAGAGGATGCCGTTCGGTCTTACAAATGCGCCGAAAACGTTCCAGCGTCTAGTGGATGCGTTATTCGGACCAGAGTACGAGCCGTATATCTTCTGTTACCTAGATGATATAATCATAGTAACAGAAGATTTTGACGAGCACCTGAAGTGGCTGGAGTTAGTATTGAGGAAGCTCGTGGATGCTGGACTGATGGTAAACCGGGATAAGTGCGAGTTTTGCTGTTCCAGTGTAACGTATTTAAGCTTTATACTGGACAGCCAAGGGTTGCGCCCTGATCCAGAGAAAGTTTCGCCGGTAGTAGAATACCCAGAGCCCCGCAATGTCAGAGAATTGCGCCGGTTCCTGGGAATGGTCGGGTGGTACGCCAGGTTCATTGAAAAGGACTCTGAGCTGAAAGTACCTTTGGTAAAACTTCTCCGTAAAAGCCAAGAGTGGACGTGGGGAGATGAGCAACAGGAGGCGTTCGACGCTCTAAAGAAAGCTCTAACCCAGGCGCCAGTGCTCGCAAGGCCGGACTTCAGTAAGCCGTTTACTATCCAGTGCGACGCCAGTAATTTCGCCTTGGGAGCCGTCCTCACGCAGGAGAAGGATGATGGAGAGCATCCGATCGTATATATTAGCCGAGTGCTGACGCCGGCTGAGAAGAACTATACGACGTTGGAGAAGGAGTGTCTCGCCATGCTGTGGGCGATTAAAAAGTTGCGTCCATACATCGAAGGTTACACCTTCACGGTCATTACCGACCATAGTGCCCTTCGATGGCTGCAGAATCTCAAGGACCCAACGGGCCGTCTTGCCAGATGGGCCTTGGAGATGCAGCAATGGGACTTCAAGGTGGTACATAGGAAGGGAGCTATGAATCACGTCCCAGACGCCTTGTCCAGGATGTTTCCGTCGGAAGAGGAAGATGTAGCCGCGTTTGAAGAGATAGCGGACCAATGGTATCTTAAGATGCTGAAAGAAGTGCCAGAACGTCCAGCTAAATTCAACGGTTGGAAGATAGAGAACGGTTTACTGTATCGCCATAGATACGACCCATTACTCGATCCAATAGCTACGCCGGAAGAAGGTTGGAGGCTAGTTGTGCCAGCAGACCATCGTCAACAAGTGTTACAAGAGTCGCACTGTGTCACGTCTGCTGGGCACTTAGGGATCGAGAAGACGTACGACAAACTGGCCAGAGACTATTATTGGAAGGGCATGTGGTACGACACCCATGACTTCGTACGTAGTTGCCAGACCTGCCAGCAATACAAGGTACCGCAGACAGGACCCGTCGGATTAATGGGAAGCCGGATCGTAGAGAGACCATGGGCAGTGGTAGCCGCTGATCTCATGGAATTTCCACCAAGCAAGAGCCAGTGTCGATACTTGGTGGTATTCCAAGATCTATTCACCAGGTGGATTGAGGTGAAACCTCTGCGATCAGCAGATGGAAGGTCGGTTGCGAGGGCGTTCGAGGAATTGGTGTTATTCCGTTGGGAGACGCCAGATTATTTTCTCTCGGATAATGGCCGGGAATTTGATAATAAGCTGTTGAAAGCTACCTTGGCGGATTACGGGGTTAAGCACGTCACGACACCTCCGTATTTTCCCCAGGCTAATCCGGTCGAGAGAAGTAATAGAACTCTGAAGGCGATGATAGCAGCATTTGTCGGTGGAGACAATCGGAATTGGGACGTGCACGTGCACGAATTTCGCCATGCCGTAAACACCGCCGTACAATCATCCACTAAGGTGTCACCTGCCTTTTTGAATTTCGGCAGACACCCTAAGCCAGTGAAAAGCCTGAGGAGAGAAGTAGAAGGTCATAGACCAGTCGTTAGAATTCCGCCGGAGGTATGGGAGGAGAGGATGAAACGTCTAGATGCCCTGCGAGATTTGGTAGCTCGACACATAGATCAAGCCCGTGCCAAGCAGGAGAAACAGTATAATAAGGGACGTAAAGATGTTAGTTTCAACGTCGGAGATTTGGTACTTAGAAGAGTACATACGTTATCTAACGCCGCGAATAAATATTCCGCCAAACTTGCGCCGAAATATGAAGGGCCGTTCGATATCGTGAAAGTGTTGTCCCCTACAGTGTATGTGTTGGGTAGTGGTGAAGGAAACAGTCGGAAAATTGCGAAATCGCATGTTACCGAACTAAAACGTTTTATTCAACCCCGCAGATGTGTGTCACAAAGGAAAACAGGAGAATAATCCCCGCCGGTGGTAGAGCAGAGGAATAGGGTAGGCCCTACGGCAAAATTACCCGTCAGGGAGCCCTAACAAGAAGAGAAGAAGAAGAGAAAGAAGAAGAAGACACCGCCGGTAGTTGTAAAGAAGAAGAAAGATGTATATAGTAGATTAAGGCATAGGGTTAAGATGTAGATAAGAAGAAAACCGTCGGTAGTAGAGGAGAATACGCCGGAAGAGAGAGGGAATAGGTATAATAATATAATTTTTTTTTTTTATTAATTATTCTATTTTCTATTTTTATTATTTATTTTTATTTTATAATGGTGGTGGTTATTGAATAAATAAATAAAAATTAAAGTGTGCAATTCGGTCCGACGCCCGTGCGAGGGAAGAAGTAGTATCGCGAACGAATCGTTGTTAGGAGAGTAGTAGTAGTTGTAAGAGTTAGTTTAAATTATATGATATATAATTGAGGGTGAATAACTTTTGTGTAATGAGTAAAAGTAGTTAGAGTAAGAAGTTGTAGTAAACCGAAGGACACCGGGGGTGTTTCGGTTTAGGAGGGGGCTGTTTGTGACGTTGTAAAACATACAACATACAAGTATATGCACATGGCTTGTATTTACAAGTCATGTGCATGCATACTTTAACTTATATTAGCTCGCGATCGCGTCGCAGGTAGCGAATCCCTCGCAGGCGGATCGAAGTGCACCGATGCACTTTAATATAAGCACTGATACCCACGGTATGGGTATGTTTTAGAGTCAGAACCGACGAACGACGCGACCGATACCCGACGGTAGTACGCGAACTACGACCCAGACCACGGCCGAGAGGTATCGTGAGCCAAGGACCGAGCCCAGGTCGTCTCACGATACCTGGCGAATCCGATGCTGATGTCAACAAGACGGGAGGTTAGGCGGCGTCCTAACCTCAACCGTCACACGTGCTCAGCAGACGACGGCGGTCGAGATGGCGCATGGGTGCGCGCACGCCCGAACTGCGTACTAGTAGTCGGGAGAGCCAGGGTGCTCCCCCACCTTACACCCGTATAGCGGGGAACGCGGCACCGACGGCGACGCTCGTGCGGCACTAGGCGTGGTGCGCGGGAAGGGGGGATCACTCGAGCAGCGAGAGTGTTGCGCGCGCGAAGATGCTCGAGTGAGCGACCTTAGTGGGACTATGGGTGGGAGCGCGCGGAGCGAGGGGAACAGCGCGAATAGAGTAGGAGTCGCGGTATACCTGATATATGCGTGCGAAGGTATACCGCGGCACAATAGAAGATATATATAGATATATACGGTGCGCGCACACCTATGTATGCGTATATACTATAGTATATAGCGCGCACACATATATTAGGTTAATTAATTATTTTAATCACGTTGCGTAGTAGTTAATTTTAAATAAAAATTACGTAGATCCGTCGGTAGAGTTTGGGGCGATTTATAGTAGTTTTCAAATGTATATAGTTGTAAATAGTTGCTGATATGAATTAAATTTTAATTGTTGTATGAGTGTGTCGGGACAGTTAGTATTAATTATATAGCCGGTAGGCACGAGGCGGCAGCACCGACGGGGTTACCGCTATGGTAATTAATCATTTGTAATGCGCGCCTTCCGAGTGTCGGGGATGATTGGTTGCGTGATCGACCCAATAATGAACAGGTTGGTGGTGACGTAACCACTATTATTGGATAATCGGCCTTGACGGAAATAAGATCAAGGCTGACTACGCGTATCGATCACGCAATCAACCACCCTAATCAACGCCGGTAGATAAGGTGTAGAGTGAGATAGAGCAGGATAGCGATAGGGTGGGGAGGAAAATCCTTAATTTTGGGGATCAAGCCACGCCGCGAGCCGGATGAAGAAGCCGGTCTCGATGATTCGCTACCCGATCGTCCGATGAGGCAGTCGATTTTTGTAGAGTAGAGTATTTGAGTAGAGTAGCCATTTTTTTTGAGTTGAGCAGAGTAGAGTACAGTCGAGTTTGTTAATCAAGGTGTGAAGAGAGCGGTACTGGAGCTGAGAAAGAGTTACTAGGCGAGTAATATTTACGGTTAGCCCGACGGGCGGCCGAATTATATTAATATTATATTTTTATATATTTGCCGGACGGACGGAAATCGAGTGAGTGTGAGCACGTGTGAGAGTTGATCGCGGATCGCGTTATATTGTGTCGGTGCCGGAACTTATAATTTCTTTCATATTTTTAAATAAATGAGTTGTGATTAAAGATTAAATTCGTGAGTGTTATTTTAAGTAATTTTCCTTTACTCTGAAAGCCGCCGGTTCCGAGGTGGTCAGCCGTCGGGATTCCCTCTGTGACGAGGAGTCGAGGTGAAGATTTGCCGGGTTGCCGAGTCGTTTTGTAAAGTAATTAGTTCTAGTTATTTCATTTTTATTCAAATATCGCCAGGCGCCCAATTAAATACAAATCGGCGATATCTAGCCATTTTCAACGTCGCTACGACGGAACCTCCGCCGGGTTATAATTTAATCTAATTAAATTCTTCCCGACGAAAAGTAGCGTCGCAAAATGGCGCCCAACGTGGGGCTGTAATTGACGGCAGAGTAAAGTGTGTGATTGAGTATCCGTCCGGCATTTTTGTGTAAAATCAACACCATTAATTAAGTGTTAAAATTTTTTTTGGAGTAGTGGTAATTTATGATAAATTTTTGTGTATACCTATTGCCAATTGGGCGGGCCCTCCTGTTTGTGTAAACCTCGTGCCAAATATACAATTTATTTGATTATTATTGAATATTATTAATAATTATATATTGATTGTATTTACATATATATCTATTTCATATAAATATTTATTATATATATATATTTGTATTTTTCCGCCAGAATTGTATTTCTGTTTCAGTGATTGCTCAATTTATTATCGCCGGTATATACCGCCGGTACTTGTGAATTTTCGCCAAAACCGCCAGATTTTTATTCTGTTACAGGTTGCCAGTTTGTAAACCGCCAGTTATATAGTATATAGATATATTGTGCTTGAGAGTGTAAGCACGCGGTGATAATTTAATTATTTTCAATTGATTTATTTATTGATAATTAGTACCTCACGGCACGAGGTTTGTAGATAATAATTGTTGTGGTGGTGGTAGTAATAATTTGTGAATTTCGCCGTGTCGAATAACCCGTTTGAAGGATCCGGGTCGGTTTATTATAATTTTATAAATTTATTTAACCGTCGGATTAATAATTTAAAATGGCCGAACACGTCGAACAGATGCATATGTTACTCGAGGGTACCACCGGTAGAGAGAGACGTAATATGAAGCGGACGATTGCCAAATGGCGGATGATCATGTCGGTCGAGAGTTAGCGTCACGACGGCTGTGTGCCGCCGGATCAAGCGCTGCGTTGCGAGACAGGTTATTGCGTGCCCGGTTGCGGGAAGCCGAACCGGATAATGATAATATTCCATGGTACGAGTGGGACGAAGACCATGCGGAGATACGTAAGTAGTCGGTAAGCGCAGGTGCTTACCGAGCAAAGGTGATGATGGCAGTCGATAATGCTGCCAAGCAGAGACGAAGGTGGAAGAAGAGCGTTGTCACCTCAGATAAAGGGGTAGGTGACGGAGAGGCGGTAACCTCTGAAGACGGAAGTTTAGCGGACAGTGAGGCGGATAGTGAGTTTCGGCCAAGCGGAACGGAAAGAGAGACTGCTGTCGACAAGAGAGTTCCAACGTACACGACAGTCGCCACGCAGACTACCTGCACGTATTCTAATACGTATACGACGCAGTCTGGGTTAGGCTTGCCGATTACGTCGTCGATTCCGTTACCATCGTCTAGTTATGCGCCAGCGCCTCTCACAATTCCGCCGGAGTTGTGTAATTATATCCGCCAACATCCGACCGAATGGGATGCGTTACTGATACGAATGGGGGTATTTCCCGCTAGATCTGATCAGGTTCCGCCGGTAGAGAGTAGGAGTGATCGAGAAACCGCATTGAGTCCGAATGGTCCCGGACGGTCGTATAAGAAAAAGAGTATTATTCCCGCCGAATCCGATGCATTCATACCGTCAGGCCGATCCAACACTGAGTCTGGTAACTCTAGTGCGGAGGGAGCGAATCCAAAAAGGAAGAAGAGCACAAAACCGGCAAAGAAGACTGAGCAGTCGAAGAGTAAACAGCCAAAGAGTATGGCGAACTCTACGAGGTGCAGTACGGCGATCAAACCGATTGATTTAAAAGACGTGGAATCAGCGTTAAATCAATGCGATTTGCCGGATTGCAATGAGGACAGTCACAAGCAGAATGCTTCCGCCGGTAGTGTAGTGAGCAGTGTCTCAAAGAGACGAAAGCTTGCGCGGATTAATTCCAGCGAATCGGAGAATGATTCCGATGAAGGGTTCACGCGCGTGCGGTCTCGGAAAGAGAAGTCGTCCAGCCCAATCAGTCTGAAACCAGACGAGAGTCTCCGAAGCATGAAAGTGCTAAAGAGTTGGGGGCTGAGGTTTGCTGGTGATGAGAGAGAGATGCCCGACGAGTTCCTCAGTCAGTTGAATGATTTTAGGAAGAGCGCTGGTTTGACAGATGCACAATTGCTAGGTGCATTGCCGTGCATACTGAGCAAGGACGCCAGCCGATGGTTTAGATCAACGAAGACGCAAATAGCATCGTGGCGCGATTTTCGGCGTCAATTCCGACACCAATTCATAGGTGAATTCGACCACGAGGATTTGCTGGACGAGTTGCGCCGACGAACGCAAGGAAAGAGAGAAAAGATTACGCGGTATCTCTCTAACTTGCGAATTATAGTTGGACACTTTAAGAAACCACCGTCGGAGAAAGTGTTAGTAGAGACAGCGTACAGAAATCTTCTGCCGGAGTACAGGACTGCGATGGCAAGTAAACTCGTGGAAGATTTCAAAGACCTGGAGTACTATGGGCGGAAGTGGGAACGCCAGCAGGAGTTGAACAGCCGGTATACCCCGCCACCGCCGGTTGAGAAGTCGAGAATCCCTGGAGCAGCATACAAGGGACGATCGACAAAGCAAAAGGTCGCCGCGCTGTCGGATGTAGATATGGAGGAAGCCGCCGAAGTTCAAGTTTAGAGGAAGGTTGCTGCAAGCAAAAAGGCGAAGCAAGCAGCAACAAAGGAGGTAGCTGAGAAGTCTAAACGTCAGAAGCAGGACGTTTTGTTGGGCGTGGCTGCGGAAGTGCAAGTAGCTCAGAAGCCGACCTACGCCGCAGTTGTAAATCGAGGTTTGCCGACTAGCTCGACGAATTCTGCTGCCAAGTGGGAGAGTAAGCCGTCCGCCCGTCAGCAGAAGGTTGCACCGCCGAATGGAACGAGCAATGCAACATTTCAGTCGAAGTCGCCAGGTCGTCGGGAATTTTATGGTCCCTGCTTCAACTGCCAGGTGGTAGGGCATAGAGCAGCGGAATGCCCGAATGCCAAGTGTTTTATCTGTGCCGAGACGGGACATCGAGCGGCGCAATGCCCAGAGAAGGTGTTCAGACCGCAGTCACCGTCACACAGATCGCCAGAGTCGTGTCAGATGTGCGGTAAACCAGGAGCGGTTTTCCGCAATTGTCCTGACTGTGCCGAAATACGCGTCAAGTTGGGAAACTTGTTGGCTGGGGGACAGTAAGTCCGCTGATCCCCCAGCAGCACTCCTTAAATCTCGCCGGGAAGGTTAAAAATAATCCGCCGGTGGAGAAGCAGGAGAATACCGTAGGTGGTGAAGAGAGGCAAGCTGAGAATCACGTTACGCCGGAGGTAGACATGAAGCGCTTGAAGAAACGAGGTCTATGTTTTCTCCAGCCGGAAACCGTTGATCATTCGCTAGGGGAAGCAGAATATTCGCGGAAAAGTCTACAAACGTTTCGTGAAAGGGTGAGGCAAAGGGAGAGTGAAGTCGCCACGCCAGTACAGCCCAATGAGGATATCGAAGAAGAACGAGAATTCTCGAGGCTACACATAGTGCAACGCGCCGTAGAGATGCTCTCAGCCCCATCGCCGCTTGACTTGTTGGTAGAGAAGGAGGTAGATAGTATTCCGACGCCAAATCCAAGAAGTACGGGAGCGATTCCCAAGAGAACGCGGACGGAATTATGTATTCCGCCGCCGAATAGTGAGGAGAAACAAGAAGTCCGTCGAGATGACGAGAATGTAGCAGCCACGTCGGCAGATAATAGGAATTTCCTAGAGCTGAATCTCGGAGGAGAGAGTTATAGTGCGCTGTTTGATCCAGGAGCTATGATTTCGCTCGCTGGACCTAAAGTAACGGAGAGATTCAGAAGCCGGTTGGAACCATGTGAGACAGCAATTAAAAGCGTCACAGGAGATGTTCGCCGGGTAATAGGAATCCTAAACATTAGTTTGGAAATAGACGGATACGCCGAAATAATTCCGCTCAAAGCCATGAATATCCTAGACCATGATGTCATACTAGGCATGGATTTCTGTCGGATTTACGACGTAGATACCCGCCTAGGTAGAGGAGAGTGGCGAGCACGAGAAGGAAAATGGAGAACCTTCGCCGCCACGGCGGAAGACGGAGAAGCGACGATATATGCTGAATGCGCTGGCATCCAGGAGTTACGGGATGACCAACGAGAACGTGTTAGGCGTCTCGTAGAAGGCATATTGCCGGAACCGTCGGATACCTTCGGTGCAACTGATCTAACCGAACATCACATTGATGTCGGAGATGCATCACCTATAATGCATAAAGTTCGCCGGTTGTCGCCGAGGATGTTGGAGATTGCGCGAGATGAAGTAAATAAGATGTTGCGGAATGATATTATTGAGAGGTCTGCCAGTGATTGGAGCAGTGCGCCGGTGATGGTTAAGAAACCTGATGGATCGATACGGTTTTGCATCGACTACCGTGATCTCAATAAGGTTACGAAAAAGGATGGATACCCGATGGCTACGATGGATTCCATCCTTGATAAGATGAGACGGGCAAAGTGCATTACGAAAATCGACCTGAAGCAGGCGTATTTTCAAATAATGATGGAAGCAACCAGCCGGAAGTATACCGCCTTTGCCGTGCCAGGATCAGGGCAATATCAGTTCAAGAGGATGCCGTTCGGTCTTACAAATGCGCCGAAAACGTTCCAGCGTCTAGTGGATGCGTTATTCGGACCAGAGTACGAGCCGTATATCTTCTGTTACCTAGATGATATAATCATAGTAACAGAAGATTTTGACGAGCACCTGAAGTGGCTGGAGTTAGTATTGAGGAAGCTCGTGGATGCTGGACTGATGGTAAACCGGGATAAGTGCGAGTTTTGCTGTTCCAGTGTAACGTATTTAAGCTTTATACTGGACAGCCAAGGGTTGCGCCCTGATCCAGAGAAAGTTTCGCCGGTAGTAGAATACCCAGAGCCCCGCAATGTCAGAGAATTGCGCCGGTTCCTGGGAATGGTCGGGTGGTACGCCAGGTTCATTGAAAAGGACTCTGAGCTGAAAGTACCTTTGGTAAAACTTCTCCGTAAAAGCCAAGAGTGGACGTGGGGAGATGAGCAACAGGAGGCGTTCGACGCTCTAAAGAAAGCTCTAACCCAGGCGCCAGTGCTCGCAAGGCCGGACTTCAGTAAGCCGTTTACTATCCAGTGCGACGCCAGTAATTTCGCCTTGGGAGCCGTCCTCACGCAGGAGAAGGATGATGGAGAGCATCCGATCGTATATATTAGCCGAGTGCTGACGCCGGCTGAGAAGAACTATACGACGTTGGAGAAGGAGTGTCTCGCCATGCTGTGGGCGATTAAAAAGTTGCGTCCATACATCGAAGGTTACACCTTCACGGTCATTACCGACCATAGTGCCCTTCGATGGCTGCAGAATCTCAAGGACCCAACGGGCCGTCTTGCCAGATGGGCCTTGGAGATGCAGCAATGGGACTTCAAGGTGGTACATAGGAAGGGAGCTATGAATCACGTCCCAGACGCCTTGTCCAGGATGTTTCCGTCGGAAGAGGAAGATGTAGCCGCGTTTGAAGAGATAGCGGACCAATGGTATCTTAAGATGCTGAAAGAAGTGCCAGAACGTCCAGCTAAATTCAACGGTTGGAAGATAGAGAACGGTTTACTGTATCGCCATAGATACGACCCATTACTCGATCCAATAGCTACGCCGGAAGAAGGTTGGAGGCTAGTTGTGCCAGCAGACCATCGTCAACAAGTGTTACAAGAGTCGCACTGTGTCACGTCTGCTGGGCACTTAGGGATCGAGAAGACGTACGACAAACTGGCCAGAGACTATTATTGGAAGGGCATGTGGTACGACACCCATGACTTCGTACGTAGTTGCCAGACCTGCCAGCAATACAAGGTACCGCAGACAGGACCCGTCGGATTAATGGGAAGCCGGATCGTAGAGAGACCATGGGCAGTGGTAGCCGCTGATCTCATGGAATTTCCACCAAGCAAGAGCCAGTGTCGATACTTGGTGGTATTCCAAGATCTATTCACCAGGTGGATTGAGGTGAAACCTCTGCGATCAGCAGATGGAAGGTCGGTTGCGAGGGCGTTCGAGGAATTGGTGTTATTCCGTTGGGAGACGCCAGATTATTTTCTCTCGGATAATGGCCGGGAATTTGATAATAAGCTGTTGAAAGCTACCTTGGCGGATTACGGGGTTAAGCACGTCACGACACCTCCGTATTTTCCCCAGGCTAATCCGGTCGAGAGAAGTAATAGAACTCTGAAGGCGATGATAGCAGCATTTGTCGGTGGAGACAATCGGAATTGGGACGTGCACGTGCACGAATTTCGCCATGCCGTAAACACCGCCGTACAATCATCCACTAAGGTGTCACCTGCCTTTTTGAATTTCGGCAGACACCCTAAGCCAGTGAAAAGCCTGAGGAGAGAAGTAGAAGGTCATAGACCAGTCGTTAGAATTCCGCCGGAGGTATGGGAGGAGAGGATGAAACGTCTAGATGCCCTGCGAGATTTGGTAGCTCGACACATAGATCAAGCCCGTGCCAAGCAGGAGAAACAGTATAATAAGGGACGTAAAGATGTTAGTTTCAACGTCGGAGATTTGGTACTTAGAAGAGTACATACGTTATCTAACGCCGCGAATAAATATTCCGCCAAACTTGCGCCGAAATATGAAGGGCCGTTCGATATCGTGAAAGTGTTGTCCCCTACAGTGTATGTGTTGGGTAGTGGTGAAGGAAACAGTCGGAAAATTGCGAAATCGCATGTTACCGAACTAAAACGTTTTATTCAACCCCGCAGATGTGTGTCACAAAGGAAAACAGGAGAATAATCCCCGCCGGTGGTAGAGCAGAGGAATAGGGTAGGCCCTACGGCAAAATTACCCGTCAGGGAGCCCTAACAAGAAGAGAAGAAGAAGAGAAAGAAGAAGAAGACACCGCCGGTAGTTGTAAAGAAGAAGAAAGATGTATATAGTAGATTAAGGCATAGGGTTAAGATGTAGATAAGAAGAAAACCGTCGGTAGTAGAGGAGAATACGCCGGAAGAGAGAGGGAATAGGTATAATAATATAATTTTTTTTTTTTTATTAATTATTCTATTTTCTATTTTTATTATTTATTTTTATTTTATAATGGTGGTGGTTATTGAATAAATAAATAAAAATTAAAGTGTGCAATTCGGTCCGACGCCCGTGCGAGGGAAGAAGTAGTATCGCGAACGAATCGTTGTTAGGAGAGTAGTAGTAGTTGTAAGAGTTAGTTTAAATTATATGATATATAATTGAGGGTGAATAACTTTTGTGTAATGAGTAAAAGTAGTTAGAGTAAGAAGTTGTAGTAAACCGAAGGACACCGGGGGTGTTTCGGTTTAGGAGGGGGCTGTTTGTGACGTTGTAAAACATACAACATACAAGTATATGCACATGGCTTGTATTTACAAGTCATGTGCATGCATACTTTAACTTATATTAGCTCGCGATCGCGTCGCAGGTAGCGAATCCCTCGCAGGCGGATCGAAGTGCACCGATGCACTTTAATATAAGCACTGATACCCACGGTATGGGTATGTTTTAGAGTCAGAACCGACGAACGACGCGACCGATACCCGACGGTAGTACGCGAACTACGACCCAGACCACGGCCGAGAGGTATCGTGAGCCAAGGACCGAGCCCAGGTCGTCTCACGATACCTGGCGAATCCGATGCTGATGTCAACAAGACGGGAGGTTAGGCGGCGTCCTAACCTCAACCGTCACACGTGCTCAGCAGACGACGGCGGTCGAGATGGCGCATGGGTGCGCGCACGCCCGAACTGCGTACTAGTAGTCGGGAGAGCCAGGGTGCTCCCCCACCTTACACCCGTATAGCGGGGAACGCGGCACCGACGGCGACGCTCGTGCGGCACTAGGCGTGGTGCGCGGGAAGGGGGGATCACTCGAGCAGCGAGAGTGTTGCGCGCGCGAAGATGCTCGAGTGAGCGACCTTAGTGGGACTATGGGTGGGAGCGCGCGGAGCGAGGGGAACACGCGAATAGAGTAGGAGTCGCGGTATACCTGATATATGCGTGCGAAGGTATACCGCGGCACAATAGAAGATATATATAGATATATACGGTGCGCGCACACCTATGTATGCGTATATACTATAGTATATAGCGCGCACACATATATTAGGTTAATTAATTATTTTAATCACGTTGCGTAGTAGTTAATTTTAAATAAAAATTACGTAGATCCGTCGGTAGAGTTTGGGGCGATTTATAGTAGTTTTCAAATGTATACAGTTGTAAATAGTTGCTGATATGAATTAAATTTTAATTGTTGTATGAGTGTGTCGGGACAGTTAGTATTAATTATATAGCCGGTAGGCACGGGGCGGCAGCACCGACGGGGTTACCGCTATGGTAATTAATCATTTGTAATGCGCGCCTTCCGAGTGTCGGGGATGATTGGTTGCGTGATCGACCCAATAATGAACAGGTTGGTGGTGACGTAAGCCACTATTATTGGATAATCGGCCTTGACGGAAATAAGATCAAGGCTGACTACGCGTATCGATCACGCAATCAACCACCCTAATCAACGCCGGTAGATAAGGTGTAGAGTGAGATAGAGCAGGATAGCGATAGGGTGGGGAGGAAAATCCTTAATTTTGGGGATCAAGCCACGCCGCGAGCCGGATGAAGAAGCCGGTCTCGATGATTCGCTACCCGATCGTCCGATGAGGCAGTCGATTTTTGTAGAGTAGAGTATTTGAGTAGAGTAGCCATTTTTTTTGAGTTGAGCAGAGTAGAGTACAGTCGAGTTTGTTAATCAAGGTGTGAAGAGAGCGGTACTGGAGCTGAGAAAGAGTTACTAGGCGAGTAATATTTACGGTTAGCCCGACGGGCGGCCGAATTATATTAATATTATATTTTTATATATTTGCCGGACGGACGGAAATCGAGTGAGTGTGAGCACGTGTGAGAGTTGATCGCGGATCGCGTTATATTGTGTCGGTGCCGGAACTTATAATTTCTTTCATATTTTTAAATAAATGAGTTGTGATTAAAGATTAAATTCGTGAGTGTTATTTTAAGTAATTTTCCTTTACTCTGAAAGCCGCCGGTTCCGAGGTGGTCAGCCGTCGGGATTCCCTCTGTGACGAGGAGTCGAGGTGGAGATTTGCTGGGTTGCCGAGTCGTTTTGTAAAGTAATTAGTTCTAGTTATTTCATTTTTATTCAAATATCGCCAGGCGCCCAATTAAATACAAATCGGCGATATCTAACCATTTTCAACGTCGCTACGACGGAACCTCCGCCGGGTTATAATTTAATCTAATTAAATTCTTCCCGACGAAAAGTAGCGTCGCACATTTGTAATGTTGTTCTATGTGTAGCACCATGCGTCGAAGAATACCACACGCAGTAGACGTTATCATAAAGTCAAACACTTAAATACGTAAAGCGAGGGGACTCACGATGATGTAGCACCCCGATACGTGAGAGACGAGGGTACTCACGATAATCCAGCACCCCGAAGGGATCATTTTTCGCTACGTCCTCGTCGTTGGTCCTGGGTCAGGCTAAGAGCGAAATTCGGAGTATTTCATCTATAAAATTCAACAGATCTACTAGTTTTTTTTATGTACATAATTCACTTTTATTTTAGATAAGAGGGACTAAAGAGCTGATTATAGATCTCCACGGATGTAGTTAAAGTTCACTGCGCTTTTGGTTCGTACATTTTTTCACTATTTTTTCGTACTTAGCACATCACAAAACATAAAGTTCTATACTTAGAAGCTGAAATAGCAACCCAAAGTGTGACTGTGGAAAGGCAATTTTCAAGGTCAAGAGCATCTCCAGAATTCTTTTCACTGTTTGCAAACTCACCGCATTAAAAAACATAGATATACATACTTTGTAACTGAAATAGCAAAAAAAACAAAGAATTTGACTTTCAAATAGCGACTTTCAAACTTAAGGACACCATCAATTTTATACATTTTATTTATACTCAGCGGACCAAAAAACATAGGTTTATTAAGTATCTCGCTAAAATAAAACAAAAAAAATTTTATGTTGGTTTTTCCGGTAGGGACGGAGGTTGTCGAAATACAGACCACCTACCAGGTTGGGAACTTGTACCGACTAATCCGATAAAATGATACACATATTTTGGGTAAATTAACAGGTCAACTTGAACCAAAATTTTCCCGTCCTCTAAAGGTTAACTGTGTCCGATATTCTCTTCATAAAGCTTGCCAGTTCGAGTGAGATTTCGAATGATCCTCCGTCTGTTGCAGTGAGCTTTTAGTCTAGGCGCCAGGTATGGTTTCGTCGCCTTTTCATATGCCACGGCTCTACCCAAGTATTTTTAAAGCATTTTTGCCTGCTGAATCCGAATATTTTAGGTAGAAGTCTGAAAAAGTTGTAAATACATTGTTATTAACAAATTAATTGTTTAAATCGCGTTACAAGCCACTCTAACAATAATTTAAACCTTTTAGCTATAGAAAAACAAAGATATGTTCTTAAAAATTTTCTCGATTTTGGTTTGATTAAATATCTTGAATAGTTCAAAAGTTATTGCAAATTTAATACAAAAATTTCCCGTTTTCATTATGCACGCTCAGTTTGTCGGTTGTAACTTTGGTTTAAATACAAATTTTAATTTTATAACTTGCATTCGACAAAATAGTTATTATTCCAACATTCAGAAGAAAAAAAGTTATTAAATGCATGTATTAAATGTTATTATAACTTGCAAAAAGCAATAAGTTAAGCTAAAAATATTAAAACTAATTTGTTTATAACGGTATAAAATTGATGTAATCAACGGCCACGAGAACCTCTAAATACGAATATTTAGACTAAAATATGCAGTAAAATAAAGTTTGATTGGTTTGTCGAAATGATTAGTTCAATTTCACACATTTTTCCGTTATCTTCGATCCGCCATTTTGAATTTTAAAATTTTAACCTTAGATTCATGTTCAGCGACCCCAAAAACCTCCGATACAAGATTTCAGACCAAAATATGCAGAAGAACATATTTGACAGCGGTTTAAAAACGCGGTACTCTGGCAGTACCACTGTGACTCAAAAGGTTAAGGCTTAGTTTTAAAAGAAATATAAAATTTATGTAAAAGATAAAACTACTGTTACTGGCTAAAGTAGAAACAATTTAAATAATTTAAATAATGTATTAAGTAATAGGTTATAATTTAAACCAACTTACGCCTTCATTTTCATCAGCTTTCGTGTATACAAGCGACCACATACCCTCTTTATCGTGAACGGTCTCTTCATTATTTATTACTGTTTTGTAGTTTAATTGATTACAAGAATTTACTGAAATTTCCCTGTAGAATTTTCAACTTTTTATTGGATTTAATCGTAACTTCGATTTCTCAATTCCGCTTGCTTTTAATTTAATATCAGGCTTATCGAGAACCTATAATATTAATTTTAATAATTACTCTATATAATATTAATAATAATAATAATCCGCGCGGGATGTCCTGTACCCGTATGCGGCGCGTTCCCCAGGTGGCGGATGGAGAAATGCTCGTCACGCTTGCGTGAAGGGTAGAGGTGAAATAAAATAGCATCCGTGGACCGAACAGTTCAAACAGAATTATTAACAAGCACGTTTAATACTTAACACCCTAAGCGGGCATCTCCAAAATAGGACAAAATCCTGCCGTTGGTTCAGACGCTGATGCTTGCTCCTGCAAGTAGATTATGAATTGGCAGCGCTACCAGCCTTGGCAGTGCCATCAATGGCATCTCTGCCTACAGTAAAGAATCTCAAGAAGAAATAGAGGTATTTCGTAAGGAATACGACAATATAGAGAAGGCGCAGAAGATCGACTCCACTTACGACAATCTAAAGAGCGAACTTCAGGCAATATTGCCAGCTTGCTCAAAGCAGACTAACATTTCCATGCTCGTCAAAACAGGGCTGAAGACCGTAGACACTCTTGTACAAGACCTCTACGGGAACACCAAGGAGATGTTTTCAGCAATCGACGATTACAAGTGTCAATAATTTTGTTAAAACATACAAAAATTAAGAATACAAAGTAATTGAACGAGGACATCTCCGTAATAAATGAATGTAAGACAAGTAGAGTACGGGTAAGGGGGCGGAAAGCGGGTCCAGGGCTACAAGCCCTGGTGGGGGGTTGGGGGGCGAAGCCCCTCTTTTAAAAAATAATTTAATAAATGCTTTTATAATAAATAAAAAATTATTTTAAAATTTATATTAATTAGTTAAGCCCCCACCCAACCAAACAAATTTCTGAATCAAATAATGTTTAATTATTCATAAATATGAAACTGACTAAACGATCAAATATGAAGCACAGTAATACATTTCTATCAAAGATATAAGAGAACGAGAAATTTTGTACCTGTATCAGAATATTATACCATTTATTAGTAAACATTGTGGCGTATAGATACTGCAGTATATCGTAAATATAAGTATTATTACCATAAATTGTGTACATGATATTATGATATTTTACTCCCGCAAGTTGTAAAATTGATTTTTAGTCATAGTGTTTTAAAAAGTACCATTTGAAGTAGAATTTTACTCACACTGTTGCAAAAAAGATATTAGATTTATAATTTAATATAGTATTTATATTTATATTTTAAAACATATTATATTTATATTCTAATATATTTATTAATAATTCAGTGCTATAACTTGATTCCTCTCCATGATTCCTTCCAAATACTCATTTTCATTCAAGTAATCGCATACCTCAAGATCTTCATTAACAATTTACATGTCATGTGGCAATCTAGTTAAAAAACAAAATCATCAGAAATACAAAAAATTATGAAAGCTATCGTGACATTTTATTATTAATTGAAACTTACCCATTCATTCTTTTAAAATTGTGTAATAAAGCACGAGCTATTATAGTTTTGGCCACTTTTTCTGGGCTATAATGTAAAATTCTTCCTCTTGAAATTGCTCGCCACGAATTGATTAAGATACCAAACGTTTGTTTCACTTTGCATTTAATGGTTACATGCTCGATAGTATATGTTGATTCCGGAGTGCCTTCAGGGGCAGCGTGCTCTGGAGTTAGTAAAATTCGCGATGGAGTATATCCATTATCACCTGAAAATGAAAATAATTTATAAATTTTAGTATTTTTTGCTTATAAGTATACAAACTTTAACTTTGTTTATAGTTGTACCGTCCAGTGTAAAAAGTTATTACAAAAAAAATTCGCAATAAATTTATTAAACAATATTTAATTTAATTGTAAGTTTTAAATGAAACAATGTTTTTAAACATTAAACGACTAAGAAATAGTTTGCGACAAAATGACTATGTGAATCAACAAATAAATGAAAAGTTTTCAGATAAAAATTATAGAAAAATTAAATATTAAAATATATTTAATAAAACCGAAGAACCTTCCAATATTTTAATTGATTGAAAATATACATGAATACATCTAACAAATATATATATACTGCTCTCTACTTTAATTATTTAGATTTTTGTTTTGTTGAATAAAATGTAGTGTATAAAACTGGGCATTATTTTTAGTACGTTGTACATATTTAGCCGGTTAAGGGGAGGCTCAAGCAAAAATTACGCATTTTTCTTTATTTATAACTATTGTAAAATCGATTAAAGTTAAAAACGAACAGCAGAGCGCCATAGAGCTCGATTCAATAAAAATTTTCCATTCTAGATTATGTGGATTAAGTGAATGTTTTTCCAGAAACGTTGAAATACGAAGGCTTGTTTACGCGCTCAAATCTAACCTCAAAATGACTGTTGCTTAGATATCATTAAATTACTTTATATTATTATCATTATCATGAAAATAAATAGCAGAGCGCCATAGCTAGCAATATTAGCTATCGATCTGTTCAAACCAGATATTAATTAATTTTCTCGTTTACATAAAAACTTTGAAATACGAAGCTGGTCGGACAACCAAAAGGAAGGCAGGACTATAGCCTCCCCTTAATTGCAAAAATATTAAAGTAAAGAAATATCTTCAATTCGGTTGCTTTTGCTACTTTAAAAGTACATTTTAAATTTTTAACTCAATTAAATTATTATAACTAAAATGTTTTATATTTTTTGGTGAAATTACCTATTGCTTTAACGCGACATTCATATTTGAAATAATTATGAAGAGTGAATAACATAATAGGATTCATAGGCAATAATTTTATGGTTTATGAGCAATAATATATTTATTACCTAACAAGTAATAACATCCTTCTTGGGCCACGATATCAGGATTACTTCTTAACGATTCCAAATAATTCCTCATTTCACTAAAACGCCAAATATGTCGATCGTTAACAGAGCCTGGACATACTCTAATACTACGTATGATATAATTTGTATCTGTAATCTAAATGAAAATATATTTAAGTTATATTCTATTGATATTAATGGATACAATGTTTTCACATCTTGATTTAACACAATGATTATATTAGTTTTTGAATGCCTACACTAAATTATATATTATCCAGGTTTTAAAAATATAAAACAAGTATCTATGAAATAAAGTGAGTTTAGAGTTAAACTTATCTAACAGCTACAGCTTTGTTTCGGGGTAGCAGTGACGGGTAGGAGATTTAGTAAAAATTATAAAATTCTATAATGAAGATCATTACCACTTGCACATTCGTTGATGAACTTTGTAATTAAAATATGCTTCCTCATTTTCCCGCAGGACATTTGAATTTTACCAGAAAACAATCTATTAATCCAATAAATCCTGGAATTCTTATAAATCTGAGAAAACTGATATAATAAATTAAATAAATTGTATAGTTCTTTTAAACTAATCAATTATATTTGAAGGGAATGGATTGATTCATTTTTTTAAATTAAGTCGCAAGGACTAATAAAACCTCTCTTTACGAACATAAATTTAATAAATCTAATACGTGGAAAAAAATAAAATCAAACAAAATGTTAACCTTTGAGCAAGATTTTGCCGTTGTACGCGATTTCCTTAAAATTGAATAAAATTGTGTCGAATCGAAATTATAGCATTCAAGACTCGTTCAATGCATCGACTCTCAGATGTTTGGCTCATAGTGCGATCAAAATCACTCGCTGCACCCTTTTAGAATGAGCCTTCTGCTGAAAATCTAATCACAGCAAGTACTTGCAAGCAAGCAAGCAAGAAAACGGGTAAAGCAGATGACTGCTGAATTGGTAAAAAATCTTCCAGCGTTTCAATAAGGAGTAAGGGCAGACGTGGTGACATTCTGTAATTTTGTAAGGATAGTTTTATAAACTTAACAGTCAATATCGAAAAAAAATTAAATGATTTGATAAAATTATAGAACAAATGGCATTATTTTGTTTAAAACAGTGAATAAAACAATAAAGATCAAAATATACTGCAAAGTTCTCAACCTATAATTAAATTACTTATATCTTAATATTTACAACAATAATTTTTCAAATAATACATAGTAAATATGAATTATAAATTTGACAATGAACAATTAATCAAAGCAGTTTTTATTTATATATTACATAAAAAGCGTGAAATCATAAAATGTATTTAATCTAAACATTGGCACCGCAGAGAATGCTAAACTTTACACGAAAAATAATATATATTTATTGGTTTGTGTATTGAATACTGTATTTTAACATTGAGTAATTGAGAAATCGAGATTTGCACACAAAGACTGAAATGCACTTTTAAGTAAAAGAAAAATGCAATTAACATACCTGTAATGTAAAATGAAGTAATCGGTGTCTAAAGTGAATGGATTTGACACTTCTCTTAATAATGTTTTATAAATTCTTAACTTTTTTATAGCTTTAGTTTTGATCTTCCGCTGTCTTAACAAAACTGCTGCAACCATCACTATAAACATTCTAAAATAAACAGTTAAATATTTAATTCCAAAAAGGTTTTGAAATATTATACCTAGTAAACGTTTACTAAGTGAAATGAAAATAATAATGTTTTTTATTAATAATCAATGTTTAATTTTCATATATAATGCATGCATTTTATCTGTAGTTAGAAATGGATATTTTTTTCATTTTCAATGAATGTCATTTGGTATTTTTTGCGTCAATTGTGGAAAACTCCGTAAATTGATCAAATAATTTAAAAATCGACTTATTGTAAATTAATTTTTCTGAAATAGAAAAATTTTGTTCAAATAGTTTATGAGTGATAATAATCAGAAAAAGAAAACATTGTTTTCATAGATGTAGCTCGTTTGTGAAAATTACAAATTTGACAATTGCTTACAAACGGAATTTTGGAACAATTTTTGCTCAAATTGTCATTAATTATTGTACTAATTATAAAAACCAAAGGAACATATGAAAAGTACATACTTGTAAAAGTTTCTTGTTTCCCAATCAGCTCTCTGTGCGATACTATGACTTTATTTATCAAACCCACTGAAAGCTGTTGCCAGTTTCAAAAATTAAAACAATGTACGACGTCGTTTTGTCCCTCAAACGTTTTCAGTGACATGGATGAGCTTAATGTATTAACATTAAGTAAGAACGCTTCGCAAGAAATGTTTACGTAAGTAGAATAATAATAATTAATTGTAAAATTTTCCAGGGCGTCTATTTAATCTATAAATACAATAATTTGTTTAATATATTCAGATCGTCAAAAAAACGCATGACACAGAAACAGCAAGAAATGCTGGTGTCATTTATTGAGAATCACGAGCTGTTTGCCCGTGCGCTAATAACTAATTTGGGAGCGCAGGGTAAACAAAAATTTAATGTTATGTGGATTAACCTCGCTAAAGAGCTAAATGAGTGTGATGCGCCCCAGAAAAGTGTCGATGCTTGGAAGACGGTATGTAAATATTACTTCCCAGTCAGCACAAAACGTATTAAAGACGTTTCTAGACGTTTTTAAAACGCTTAAAACGCTTAATAACGTTTTAAAAACATCTCGGAGACGGACAGTGCTACCTGGGTTATAATATACATACTTTATATAAACATTATTTTAAGAAAGTTATTTTTTAAATACCATTATGTGATATTGGAGCCAAATTTCAGGGATCTGCACATTTCAACCAAAAAGTTATATTGATATTTGAGAGCATGGCGCTAAGGATTTAAAAAAATTCATTCTTTTGTTTATAAACAATTTTTTAAATGGACATTTTCTGTCTTTGATATCCCCTTAATACTCATTTATAATTTGTAATTGATTTTGAAGACTTGCAAAAATTTACGTTAACAAGCTAAGGCAGCGAAGGCGACATACTTGTCTAACTTGCATCGAACGGGCAATATTGAACCATCCGATGATTTTACTGATTTACAAAAAAGAATTTCAAATATATTTGGAATCTACGGAACCGGCTTAAATCTTTTCGAAGAATGTGGGGTACCCAGAATAAATTGCCAGTACAATCTGTTTGCCAACGATAATGAGGAAGTGTAACCTATTCTAATTTCTTTCTTTTTATTTGTAACAAAAATTTACAATTTTTATTTTTTTGCTAAAATTTTCATTTTTGTTAAAGTTATTAATAATTGGTAAACAATTTTAATTCAATATTTAAATTGTCAATAATTTTTTTAAACTTTCCGACGTTGATTTAATTAATAAAATATGTTACCATTCATAAAACCGTAAGAAAAATATCGAACATTATTAATTTCTACATTTTTAAGTAAAAAAATTAAATAACAGAGTTAAAGTCTATATAAGTAAACCTGAGAATTATATACACCTTGAAGGAATCTGTGGTATATTCAGTACATAGGCTTATTTACAATATGATGTATTGGCTGACGTATCCGAAAAACACGAGCTTTTCCCTTGAATCCCTTTCCACTATTTCCACTTCTACAACTCATCACCTCCCTAACTGATTGCTTCTCCATATTTGCTTCGAGGTGATCGAAGTTGCAGGAGATCACACAGTACATACACATATCACATATAATATACGTCAGCCATGGAATACGAAGGGTAATTATGTACTTTTAATTATAATTTGTTAATTTGCAACTAAATTAATTAATGTTTTTATCGATCTTACAGTCAATTATATGGGCAGTCAGATTGCCCTTACTTATAATCACCCCCGAAGAATCTATAAAAATAATAAAAATAAAAAATAAAAAATAAAAACTGATGAATTATTGGGTGGTGGCAGCAATAAAACTCGTCTCTGGTTTACACTTCACTTCTTAGTTATTTATTAATATATAAAATATAAACTGTAAATAAGCAATTCGCGGGTGCGCCGTATATGATCTGCAAGGATCGGTAGCCGAGCAGAGACTAAGTCCTCCGACGGACACCGTGCTCTTCTATTGTCTTAAGGTGGTGGGGGGAAATCGACAGAAGGGCCGATCGCAATTCCAACACTCCCTCCCGATCGGACCTGCAATCACTGACTGTTTCCTAAAAGAAATACAAATCGCACATATTAAGCATAATATATACGCATCTCTTTATCCATTCATTATCTTGAAGGTTAGTTTATTATGTAAACCAAAAGCCAACGGCTTCGTAAATATATCAGCAAGCTGTTCTTTTGACTTAACCCACATCACTTTAACAAAACCCATTTTAACACATTCTCTCACATAATGTTCTTTAATTTCAATCATATGTAGCAACTTATTGCTACCTGTTATTTGGGTGGCTGCACTAGCCGCCTAATTGTCGCACCACAGAATCATAGATTTGAAGTCATCAATTAGAATCAATTTGAGAGCATTTGACAACGAAATTTTATATTGACACGCCTCGCTCATTGCTATATACTCAGCTTGACAGTTAGATAATGCGACATGTAATTACTTGTGTGTCTTTCAAGACACCGCATCTCCAAATAATTTAATTACAAAACCACTAGTTGTCAAACTATTTCTACAATCGGCAAAACTTGCATCAGAATAGGTTTGAATATCATCAGTATTGCCAGTATATTTTAGACCCAAGGACGCACTTCCCTTTAAACATCTAAAAATCCTTTTTATCATTTCCCAATCGTCCTCATTCGGATTTATTTGATGCCTACTGATAATATTCACTGCATAAGTGATATCAGGACGCGTCACATTTGCTAGATACAATAATGAACCCACGGCTTCTCTATAGGGAACATTCAGTTTGAATTAGTCACTTTTGTATTCCGATTCTGTCTCATTCTCTTCGCGATCGCGTCTCTTACGATTTGCTACATGGTTTCTAATCATCGGAGTCCTTTGCGGATGCATCTCACCAAACCCAAATCTCTGTAACAATTTTAATATATAGCTTTCTTGTGACAATGTCAACGTTTTATTCACTCTATCCCGTATAATCTTAATTCCCAGAAAGCACTTCGGTTCTTCCAGATCAGTCATTTCAAATTCTGATTTCAATTTAGTTTTCACCTCGCTTAGTAGGACTTGATCGTTGCTAGCAATTAACATGTCATCAACATACAAAAACTAAAAAACAAAATTTTATTCGCCTCTCGCCAAGTAAATAAACATGGTTCGCTATCATGAGTATGTAAACCTATTTTATTAGCGGCTTCCGTAAACCTTTTATTCCAACGTTTCGGACTGATTTTTAAACCATACAGCGCTTTCTTCAATTTACAGACCTTCTCTCGCTTCTCTTTGCTCGTCACATTCATGCCTTCTGGCAATTCCATGTATATTTCTTCGCTTATAGTTCCGTTCAAGAAAGCGGTTTTCACGTCCATTTGATATACGTCCAAATCATATTTATTAATGATAGCTAGAACCGATCTTATCAAGGTTAATCTCGAAACAGGTGCGTATGTTTCAACCAAATCATATTCATTTCTATCCTTGAAGCCTCTTATAACAAGTCTCGCTTTATATTTACACGTCCCTTCCTTTTCCATCTTTTTCTTCAAGACCCACCTAGAATCTATTATATTCGGTTTAATTTCGCCTCTCATAATTTCAGATCGTTCTACCAGTTCCGATACTTCATTTTTGTTTATTGAGTCCAATTCACTCTGAATTGCAGACAACCGATTTTCTTTGTCATTTGAACTCATCGCCTCTCTATACGATTGTGGGTCACAGTTAATTTTTGCTAGCAGTGCATGATATTTCGGATCACTTAATGTTTGTTCCTTTTCTGTTTCGCTTTATTTCGCTTGTAATTTCCTCGGGCGACCTCTCTTTCTCTTTTCTACTCCCTCCTTTCTTATTATTTCCTCAGATTCTCTCAACACATCTTTCTCATAATTCAAGAACCACTTCTCGTTGTTTACCTTTTTCAAAATTATAAAAAACAATTTTTTCATTGAATCTCACATCTCTACTTTCATAAAATCTATTCTCATCTGGTTTGAACAAGACATAACCGGTGGCTTTGTACCCAACAAGAAAACTTGGGGTTGCAATCTGTCTAAACTTAGGACCTATTTTTCTCTGAATCTTCACATAAACCATGCAACCGTGTTGAATTTTTCCAAAGGAGAAACCATCTCATTTGACTTGTGCAGAGTTCTATTGTAAGCATAAACAGCAGCACCCAAAACCAAGTCCCTCACATTTTCTGGAAATTTAGAATCAAACATTAGCGCTCTTACTTTCTTCTGAATAGTCTGATTGAATCTCTCAGCCACTCCATTGTGCTGAGGAGTATCAGAACATGCCAACTAAAATTCTGTGCCCTGATCTGATCTTAAATAACAGACTTTCGCGTCTCGTCCAAGTAAATTTCTCGAAGTTTTAACAAACTGATCAAGACACGATCCTGTATTATCTTAAATTTCATGGAATATGCCTGAGCTAATCGGGAATAATCATCTACAAATACAGAAATAAAGTGATATCCCTTTGGGTGTGATTTCGGACTTATCGGGCCCATTATGTCCGAATGAATTATTTGTAATTGAGCAGATGCTCTCATCCTCGTCTTATTGAAAGGCAGTCTGTTCATTTTAGTCATTTTACACACTTCGCATTCAAGTACGGAATTATCAAATTTCACATCACTCAATTCCTTAAAATCAGGAAATCTCTTTTGCAGGTTTCTCAGATAATTTAAAGAGGCATGACCCATCCTCACATGTCATAACATTCACTTATTTGATTGGGCAGGTAAATGCTGTGTCGCAATTAATTTCCTTTTCACATCTCATTTTTTCATCAGTGTTTACAGTTATTTCGTTAGGGTTATGCAGTTTTCTATCTGTCACTGTTGTTTCAAAGTTTGGACCGACTTTCAACACGTCCCTTTCATTCTTAATTTTTGACTGGGATTCGATTTCATGGATTTCATTTAATTTTACATTGGGAGTTTGTTTAATTTTACTTCTGGTCAGAAGGTAGGCAATTGGTGTGCAATTGAATTTTTCAGAACTTGATTTTAAAGTATGGCTTCGCTTTTCTATTTCGACTTCAATCAACCAGTATGGTTTCTCGTATATTCCAGTTAGAAAGGTTTTATTCGAAATAGGATCAAATATCTCTACTCTCTTATTATCCAAATAAATGCCTAGTCCCTTGTCTACAAATTTTCCTAAGGATAGCAAATTTTCCGACAATGATTCCGCGCAAATCACATTATTTAAGGTTAAAATTCTATTATTTCCCGTTTTAATATCTACGCATCCCGCTCCCTCCGATTTTAAGCTTGCCTCTGGAATTTTGTTTGCGCATCTCTCACATTTCTCTCATCACTTCTAAATTGTCTTTTGTAACCAAAAGTTCGATTCTCTTGGTTAAATCTCGCATACCTTATAATACCGCGTCCTCTTCCACGTCTCACGTTGCTCGCATCTCTTGTGCTGGGATTTCGGCAATTCTCGGCCTTATGGTCCCGTGATAATTGCCTACAATTGTAGCACAATTTTTCTCCCGAGTTTTTCCTGGGACATTCACGACTAATATGCCCATATGCGTGACACTCGTAGCAACGCATCCCTTCTATTTGTGAGGCAGCCAGAGCTACTCTAGGCTCCACACTACTGCTCACTGTCGCACCTCCGCTTCCCTTCCTCATCGCTTCATGCTGTAAAAGAAATGTTTTTAATTGATTATAATTTAGATCCTTACCCGTCGCGTTTTTATTCACAAAATTAAGTTCGTGAATCTGTGGCACTTTTCGTACTATTGCATTATAAAAGGCATCACGAATCTCAGATTCAGCAAACGGCTGAGTATGAGGAATATTATTGTGTGTTCTTATTATCTCATCAAATTTGTCAACGAAAACTGACACTTTCTCTTTACGTTTGAACACCAAAGAATACAACTGTTTCCTTAAGATAACAGACGATAAACTACATTCACATCTCTTAATTTCCTTAATTTTTTCCAGCATCTCTTTCGGGTCTTTAATATCAATTAATTTGGCATGATAATTTTGATCGATATGATTTATTAAAATGTCTCTAACTTTAAACTGATCTCGCGTTAACATTTCTCTTTCCGTCGCGTCTCGTTTTTCAGAGTCTTCATCGATAATTTATAATCTCTCTATGTACTCGAATCTCTCATATTCAGTAATTTAATCGCGTCTTTAAACTCACTCATATCATTCGATTTGTTAAAATTTTTAGTTACCGAATTATTTTCTTTCTCTACTTCTGATCTAATTAATTTTATTATTTCCGCTTTCGATATAACGTCATGCCCCGAATTTTCCGTCGAATTATGTGCAATATCTTCAAAATCATTTTCATTATTATCATAAAACTCATCTCTTACCTCTTTCATTTCCCTTAACACCTCTCGTCCTTCACGAATGCATCCTCTCATCTCCGAACACATTCGTCTCATCTCATCGTTGAGGTTGCGCTTCTCATCAATATTTTCTCTCAAGTTGTTTTGTTGTGATATGTCGCGTCCCGTCATTGAATCAAAGAAATTATTTATGTCCGTGACCACCATGTCTACACGGATCCTCAAATTCGCAACAGGTTGTATTTTCTCCTCAATAACTTGAGTGACTCTTTCCATCACATTTCTCGTCTCATCCATCTCATCTGAAAAATCATCTCTTTTTATATTAGGCAATTTAGTTTTGTTTTTAATTCGCATGCTTATGTTGCATTTACATCAGCAATAATCAACGGCGCATTTTTATTCAACACATTCGCTTCTCTGAAATTTCGCTTCTCGTTTATTATCGAATCTCGTTTATCGCTCATCTCAGAGTCCGTTTCGCATTCAATATCTCTGCCCATCTCTTTACCCTTCACGTCCACGTCTCTCAGGTCGACATCAAACGCATCATCGTTCAACTCATCGCTTGTAATACCCTCCTCTTTCGCATCATTCAAATCCCATTCAATCATTTCCGATTTTACTAAATTGCCTAATTCGGTAGAGGGATAAGTAATTAGCTGGTTTTTGACCGGAATGGTCAGTACTTCCCTTTTATTGCGCCTAGCCTTGATTGCTTCAGATACCACTCGAATCTGATCTCCTGATAGGTGATCCATATCTGAAAAACATGTATCGCAATCAGCTGATGGTTTAACCTCTCGAACACAAAGCTGTTAAACCATCAGCGAATGTAGCCAACTAACACTTGAACACAAAGTGTAGCCAACCACATCCCCAGTAATGCACTGCGAGAACGTACGACGCCTGCAGCACATCAGCAGACCAGCTGTGCCGATGAATGCAACTTTTAAAACACTTTAATAATTATTATTTATTATGTACACAGGGTACATGTGAATCCGGATTCTGTTGTGAAAATTATTTACTTTTCAAGAAGGTCTAGACCAACCTTCTGCCCGGGGAAACTCTTCTCATATCAATTCTCATTTTAAAAAGCGCATCACTTTGTTAACGTTAACTTTTACTTAATATCCTTTTATAGTTGCTTAGACATTTGTTGGACCGATATTGTATCGCATGTGGTACGAGAAAGAGGAAAAAGAAAAGAAAAGAAAAGGAAGATCAGCTGATCCGAAATTAGCGCACAAGATCCTGCCTATCTAGCTTTTCGTCTACCATACTTCGCGCTTCTTTGCATCGAGAACGCCCCGCTCCGCGCTCACCTAGTCTCGCTCGTTTCCCGACTACGTAAGTACGCGTCTCCGCTCTCTTTCCCACTTCGCGCGCGCCTGAACTCGCGCTTCTCCCGTACACGCCCTTCTCCCGTACTCGCCCTTCTCTCTCTTTCTCGAGTGTTCCCGAGCTCGTTCGGCCGCTCCCGTCTCGCCCTCTTCTTCTCACTCGCGCTCACGCTCTCCTTCTCACTCGCACTCTCGCTCTCCTTCTCACTCGCACTCTCGCTCTGCTATTCCTATTTCGTCGCTCACGTGTTCCCGCCGCATGCAATACCCGGTACAAACAAATGCCGCGCTCTGACCTTTCCAAGGTCCTGTTCCACGAATTTTTCGAACAAAAGACAAACGTGTCTATGAACATTTTTTCTCATCACACTCACAATTTTTCGCATCTAGGCTTTTCTCATCGCATCCACACAAGATTAATAATAGATTAATAAATAAATTAATAAAATTAATAAACCATGAATACCGGCCGTTGTATTTGCATAACATGTTAGTCTAAGATCGCATCGCACAACGATATCGTTTTAAACACAAATCACCGCGTCGCTATCAAATCGATTTTCGCTTCACTTAATTAATATTTCCACCTACCCTTGGCGATGCTGCTCGTCGTCTTCTCTCCTTCTTCCGACATCCTCGTTATGCACGACTCTTACCAAAAAGCAGAACCTTCTCTGAATTCCACGCGCAAATGGAAGCGGTGGTGGGCCGATAACCTGATGGATTATTGGGTGGTGGCAGCAATAAAACTCGTCTCTGGTTTACACTTCACTTCTTAATTATTTATTAATATATAAAATATAAACTGTAAATAAGCAATTCGCGGGTGCGTCGTATATCATCTGCAAGGATCGGTAGCCGAGCAGAAACTAAGTCCTCCGACGGACACCGTGCTCTTCTATTGTCTTAAGGTGGTGGGGGGAAATCGACAGAAGGGCCGAGCGCAATTCCAAAAAAAACACTAACTGAAAATAAAAACAAATTATTAATAAAGCAATCTGACTGACCCCCTGCACCAAAAATCTACTAACCCCAAATATGCTGTCCGACGTTTCGAGCTCGCTGCTGCTCCTCATCAGGGACTGAAATGAAAAACTATTCCACACGATATTTATACCCTCAAAAAAGCCTCCACACTCCAAGGACCCACACCTAAATCAATTCACACCAATAAACTAAGTTAAGTTAAGATAGGATGATAAATCTTATTTAATTTACTTGACTCTAACATTAAATTAACATTCTTATCATTCTTAAATATATGAATATTCTCAAGACTTTCTCTTTTAAATTTATTCATAATATTTTGTTCTAAAATTTCTACATTATTAAAATCAAATGAATAAACAAAATCTAAACAATGCTCTTTCAAACCTGATGTGACAGATACACTCCTCAAACTATATTTATGTTCATAAATTCTCTTTTTCAAATATCTACTAGTTTGACCAATGTAATATTTATCACAATCAATACAATTTATTTTATAAACAACTCCAGATTTATCATTCATTCTATCTCTATCCTTACAATTATTAAACAAAAAACTTAAATTATTAATATTTCTAAAGAAAACTTGAATATCTAGTTTTTTAAATTCTTTTCTTATTCTTTCAGATAAACCTCTAACATACGGTATAACAACAAATGCATCATTTTTAATATCTACTCTAACTTTTAATTTACTATTATAAATTTGATTCACTCTCTCTTCAATCACTCTATTAATCAATTCTATCGGATAATTATTATTAACAAAAGTTTTTTTAACTAAATCCAAATTTACTTTTCTAAAATCACCGTGTGGCAGTCCAACGGCGCGGTGAATAACACCTTTCAACGCACCAATCTTGTCACTGAACTGGTGATGAGAATAGAAATTTAAAAATCTACCCGACCAAGTAGGCTTTTTATACCAATTTAATTAAACTTTATTTTTATCATCTCTAATAACATTAGTATCTAAAAAAATTTTTTTTTTAACAATTTTTAAAAAAAATTTAATTCTTTATCAATCTCAACTTCTACTGTAAATTTAATTCTATCATGAATTGAATTAAATTGAAGAAACTTAAATAAGATTTATCATCCTATCTTAACTTAACTTAGTTTATTGGTATGAATTTATTTAGGTGTGGGTCCTTGGAGTGGGGAGGCTTATTTGAGGGTATAAATATCGTGTGGAATAGTTTTTCAGGAGCAGCAGCGAGCTCGGACAGCATATTTGGGGTTAGTAGGTTTTTGGTACAGGGGGGCAGTCAGATTGCGTTATTAATAATTTGTTTTTATTTTCAGTTAGTGTTTTAATGTTTTATTTTTTATTTTTATTATTTTTATAGATTCTTCGGGGGTGATTATAAGTAGGGGCAATCTGACTGCCCATATGAGTCAGTGTCAGCGCGCCAGGGTGTCACTGTGCCAGGGCCGCTAGAAAGGTGTGTTCGCGCGAGTTTAGGAGGGGGTTTATCGCGACAAGAAGGCTTTCCAACTTGACTAAATTTACGCACTAAATTCAAATTTGTGCGCTGGTTAAGCAAATTTCTTTTGTCTGTGTTTATATCATAAAATCGCATGGGAGATAATTCATGTGAGTCAGTGTCAGCGTGCCAGGGTGTCATTGTGCCAGGCACCCTATAACGGTTGGTTCACAAATTTGGAAGGGGGGGGGGCTGCCGCGACATGAAGGCTTACCACTTCACGATTATTGCGAGCTAAATTTAAATATTAACGATGCATTAGTTATGAACAAAATATTACATATATATATATATATATATATATATATATATATATATATATATATATATATTTAAATAACACAGCCACACAAAAAAAAATGTCAATACCCACGGACCAGACCATATATACCTTATGTTTTTGAGGTCGCTGATTCCGAATCCGTGGTCCATTTGACCCCATCACCTCAGGGTCAAGGTCAGGTCAAGGTCAAATTTACAAAATTAACGGCTACCAAGGTTTAACAGTATACATATATATTTTTGAGGTCGCTGATTCCGAATCCGTGGTCCGTTTGAACCCATCACCTCAGGGTCAAGGTCAGGTCAAGGTCAAATTTACAAAATTAACGGCAACCAAGGTTTAACATATACATATATGTTTTTGGGGCCGCCGAATCCGAATCCGTGGTCCGTTTGACTCCATCTCCTCATAGTGAAGGTTATTTGAAGGTAAAACCGACAAAATTCTTGTAACCAAACCAAACATGCCATTTATTTTTTCTTACTATACCTTACACGTTTATCATCAAATGATCGGTGCAAAGGTTTCCTTTTACGTTTTTTCCCAGTAGTTTCACAATCTCTTTTCAACATCCAGCAGTAGTCGGCCAGCATACTAGCATCCCATCTACCTTGATAACGCTTCTCCATTACTTTAGCATCTTGGTGAAAACGCTCTCTCTGTTCTTCGCTATAATTGCCACAGTTTTCAGGAAAACTATCCAAGTAATTGTGCAGAAAATGTAGTTTGTAATTCATTAGGCAACCCATATTCCCATAGATTTCAACCATTTTAGATACAATCACTTTGTAATTTGGGCTTCTGCGATTACCCAAAAAGTTTTCAGTAACTTCCTTTAAGCTAAGCCATGCAGCTTTCTCAATGTTTGTCATGGAACTACTGTTGTTGTACTGTAACATGGAACTGGATGTTGAAAAGAGATTGTAAAACTACTGGGAAAAAACGTAAAAGGTAAAACGTAAAACGTGTAAGGTATAGTAAGAAAAAATAAATGGCATGATGTTTGGTTTGTTTTACAAGAATTTTGTCGATTTTACCTTCAAATAACCTTCACTATGAGGTGATGGAGTCAAACGGACCACGGATTCGGATTCGGCGATCCCAAAAACATATATGTATGCTTTTACACCTTGGTTGCCATTAATTTTGTAAATTTGACCTTAACCTGACCTTGACCCTGAGGTGATGGGGTCAAATGGACCACGTATTCGGAAACAGCGACCTCAAAAACATATATATATACTGTTAAACCTTGGTTGCCGTTCATTTTGTAAATTTGACCTTGGCCTGACCTTGACCCTGAGGTGATGGGGTCAAATGGACCACGGATTCGGAATCAGCGACCTCAAAAACATTTATGTATACTGTTAAACCTTGATTGCCGTTAATTTTGTAACTTTGAGCTTGACTTGACCTTGACCCTGAGGTGATGGGGTCAAATGGACCACGTATTCGGAATCAGCTACCTCAAAAACATAAGGTATATATGGTCTGGTCCGTGGGTTTTGACATTTTTTTTGTGTGGCTGTGTAATTTTTACAAAAACTATCAATTGTGTGTTCTTGAAATTTTTTTTTCTCAAGAATACGATTGCTATCTTTAATTAGCAAATATACTAATTTTTTATCACTTTTAAAAATTTCCTTCCCTACATTCTTATTGTAATTATCATTTTTTTATTAATAAACTATCAATTTTATGCATTTAACTAAAATTTAATAAATTTTATCGACTGTATCGATGTAGTATCAAAAGTATATTTATATAGTAGTATAAATTATTTCTATCTAATAACCTTAACCAAGAATTAATAAACTTGTAATATATAATTCGACAATTAATATTCTTAATGTAATTAATAAAAATTCACGTCCAAAGAAATGAAAAATACCATGGAGTTTTAATAATAATGAATCAAAAAAATTATTTAAAATAAGAAAAGTATAAATATTAGACATACATAAGTATCTCTATATTATAAATACATTTTGCCGTCGCTGTGTATAAAATTTTTGATATTTGTATGACGGGGTTACAGTAGGTTAAATCTACCTATAAGAAAGTGTTTTGGAACAACTACAAATGAATGCATTTTTGTTTCTAATTAACTTATTTCAACAAACAAAAGATGAGGAAAAAGGAACATGAAAAAAATTTTAAGAAAGAACGTACTACTTTAGGTTTAATATAAGTTCTAATTTAACAGATACTCAATTGAGAAGATTTTTAATTAAAAGGCATTATATAAATATAAAGATAAAGTGTTTCAACATAAATTAGTTATATTAATATTTTATTTAATCCTAGAAAATACGTATTTTAAATCCGAAATATGCCTCATAGTGTAGGATTCTACTGTCTCTGCAGTTGATTGGTCCGCCTCATCTGTATCTACGTAATTACATTATAAATATTAAATTTCTTTGTGTTTAAAAGTATAATGTATAATGCATACACAAGAAGAATAATTAAACAGGTAAGAACGAATTAAAGTAATTGTATGAATTTTAAAAATAAAAAAACTATATTATCATGCTTCTAAAGGAAAAACTATTTTCATGCAATAATGACAAATTATACCTTGTAGAAATTGCCCATTATGAAACAATTTTTCTCACATTTCTTAGCCAATTTCTAACGATTTGATCAAAATGTTAATGAACGGTCTAAAATGTGGGTAAACATTGGGCGATTTCTACTTGGATTGCATTTTGTACATAAACCAAAAATTAATCTTTATTTTTTTTCCAGTAAAAGAATTATAAAAGCATGCAGCATTTTTAAGCAACTGTTAAACACACACACACATATGTATATACATACAGGATATATAAATAATGAACTAAAATAAACAAATTATTTATTGTAGTTTTTCAATATTTTTAGATAATTAACATTTGTTGAACTATAAAACATATGTTCATTAAAACCTTCTAT
Organism: Theocolax elegans; assembly: GCA_026168455.1. Classification (NCBI taxonomy): domain Eukaryota; kingdom Metazoa; phylum Arthropoda; class Insecta; order Hymenoptera; family Cerocephalidae; genus Theocolax; species Theocolax elegans. The sequence continues at coordinate 46,162,941 of CM047426.1, read as the reverse complement.
GATACTTAATTATTACAATAATTATTTTTAATATATAAATTTTAATTATTATTAAATAATATATTTCCGAAAGTTTAGAAGTTTAAAAATGGTTGTACAATTCTTATTAATATTATAAATTTATTCAATAATAACTATTTTGATAATTAATTGTGTAATTGGCTTTAAATAATTAATTCAGTAATTTAATAATTGATAATCTAAATTACTTATTAATCAGTGAATTGAACTAATAAATATGTTATCGAGTAATTACATAAATAAAAAAAAAATAATGAAGCTGCCGAGTTTTGAACCCGTGACCTCTTGGAGAACTGCGCTTATAGGCGTCCCTTAGCACTCACGGCTACAGAAATCTATCAGCTGTTAAAATGTGAGAACTTATATTTAAGTTGTGCCCTCTGTTGGGGGGCTTAAGGTTTAGAATTTATTTATTTTTATGTCAAGTATTTTAATTTTTGTTTAAATGAATTTATCGTTCGTCCAAGTAATCTTTAATAAAAAAGTATCTTTATTGATCGTCACGAACAAACAGTTGTTAATAGATGTTAATAGAAGTTACATTCTTGCCGACGTTTCGGACGTTTTTTCGCCGTCCCTTTTCAAGGCTAAAAAGTAATAAATTACAGTTTAAAAAAATATAAATAAATACAAGTAACGAGACATTTAACTCGATGTCACAAGACAATTTCACACACTCACCAAATTTAAACAGAACTCAAAAAACAACATATCACTCGTGTGGTTACATCTCGCAAAAGACACTCTCTCAGGTATATTATTACAATATCAATCTATAAAAAATTCAACAAATCAAGTTTAATTCTCGCATTAAAACAACAATTTTTAATAACACAATTTAAAAAAAATATCTTTCAACTAATTTTTACTACCTATGTTGTCGCTATCAGAACACTCGTTTAAAAAAATATACATAGGACCTCCCCGAAGGGAGTCCCAAATCACAATTAATATTCATAATGCCCACAGACCCGTGTCTAACCTCTTACCAACACATTCACAATATACATATATATATTTGTCCCGTACATCAATAAATCTATCCAAAAAAAAAGGAGGGGAACACTCTGTATTGCGAGGATAAGTCGAGTCGTGTGCTGCCGCGTATCAGGCGAACATACGCCGCAGAGAAGTGGCACGCCGCGTCAGTCTTAATACAACCGGGATTCCCCGGAGAGCTCCGATACTTTATGCGAGTCGCCCAACCTCCTCCCCACACATAGTACGCTAATACCGAGAGGCAGTTATTCTCAAACCAACAACGTAATGGAGAGTATAAAACACATTTTTAACAAACAAACAATATTAATTACAATATAATTTTTACAATATTTAACGTTTCTTTATACATATTCTTCAAAAAATTTACATCCTCTATACGGTCAAGCGTGTTATCATGTGTGTAAATATTCAGCATCTCCGAAAACATTCATTTTTTCGTATCACTTTCGATATCAATGATAGATACCTTATTAAAATCAATGTTGTGGCCTGTATCTCTCTTATGGACCGCTAATGCAGATCTTTCACTTTCATTGCGTACATCATTCTTATGCTCTCTAATGCGTGATTTTAATTTACGTTTACTCGTGCCAATGTATTGCGCTATGCAGTCTTTACAAGGTGTTTTATAAACAATATTGCACATCTCGTGTTTTTCATTTTTATCCTTGCCTAATTTAATAATATTACTAAATTTATTTATCGTGCGATTTATTGGTAGAAAATCACAATTTTTTATGAATAGATTGAGGCACGGAGTTAAATCTTTAATAAAAGGTAAAACAACCTTTAGTCTCAAAATTAAATTTCTTTTTTTAACAATATTATTAATCAAGCTATTACTGGCGTTATCTAAATGTGACAATCGTTTATTTATGAATTTATTAATGTAATCAAATGGATAATTGTTATTAAGTAAAAAGTTTCTAACTAACACTATATTATCATCATGAAAAATCGAATCCGATAACAAAACAGCCTTGTCAACTAAATTATAAACCATTGCTATTTTTTGAGAACGTGGGTGATGTGAAAAATAATTAAGATAACGTCCAGAGGCTGTGTTTTTACGGTACCAATTTGTCTTGCAAATAGCATCGTCAAATCTATGTATTTTTAAATCAAGAAACGGTAATTATTTATTTATTTCAATTTCCACTGTAAATTTTATAGGTTCACAAAAATTATTAAAAGTGTTTAGTATCAAATCGATCTTCTCATGATTGACAATTAATAGCGTGTCGTCTACATATCTTTTGTACAAAACAATATCCTTTTTGAATTCTTTTAAGCAACAATTTTCTAAATCTTCTAATACAATGTCTGCAAACCATGGGCTTGTGCAAAAACCCGTAGGAGCTCCCATACATTGTTTGTAAATTTTTTTATTGAATTGTAAGAAAGTTGAGTCCAAAAGCCGCTCTATCCCCTCCAAAAATTCAACTTTAACAATAGGAATACTTATTTATTATTTTAATTTTTGTTTTAATTATTACGTTAGAGTTTTAATTAATTTTTTTTAATTTATTAGGAAAAAAAAATTCTTTTTTAAGAGTCAGGTGTTTTGACCTTAGATCTTACTGGGTCTCGTTGCCTCTCCTTCGCATAGTTGAGTTCATACTCCACGCCGGAGTAGGAACGGATCGGAGCGCGGCTCTACTGCTATATTGTATAAGTAAATTAAATAATATGTAAATAAAAATAATTTTAAATTATTAATAATAAATACGTATAGAAAAAAAATTATTATGGAAGTTTTTGATTATATATGTATAAATTGATCAATCGGTACTTATGCCGACAAATTCTTACGGGAAATGGGAATTGTGCTTACTTTGGGGTAATTATGCCGACGTCAGCATAATTCCACCGAAAATTCAACCATGTATCCGTACTTATGCCGACACACAAAAAATCGGAAAATTATCTTTGTGAGCCCCGCTTTGACGTTATAACTTCAATCCTTCATTGATATTATAAGGTCAAAGTGTGCTTTTTTACCCGTGAGGGGTATTTAGGTATTTGGGTTATTGGTTTTTTATGCATTATTCTATCAATTAATATTCTCCCCCTTATATCTGAGACGTTACATATGTTTTATAACCTCAAAACACCAAGATAACACGTAGTGTCACCATAAGTACCGATACTGGTGTTTATATATATATTGTCACGTCCAGACTTGCACCAACTACTATAAAAAATATTACAAGAAGGCAAATGGTTAATAAACCATTCGCGTTCCTTTCGCTCTTGTTTGACTAGGACTAGCCTTACGTCTCCGGGAGTAGCGAGCGAAGTTATTTTGAGAGTAGAGATGCAGGATATAATGTGGGATAAATAAAATAATATGTTTTATTTCGTATTAATTATGCATTATTTATTTAAATATAATATGCTGTTTTCCTTTAAATGAACACGTGAAACTAAATTATTACAGCTTTTTAATGGGCAAAAACACATAAATTTACACTATTTTATTAACAATTGTATAAAATTATTTAAGTCGAATAACGATTAATTTTGATTAAATAAACAAATGTACGGCGAACACATTAACACATTATATAATAAAATATTCGCAAGGTTATTTTATTATAAACATTAATAATTAATAATCGAAATAAGAATCATTATAAATAAATGCAGATTTAATTAAAAAGTGTGGTCATTTTAAACATGAATTATTGTTAATCAAGTGTATTTCAAATCGCGAATATTGCAAATCAAATGCAATGCAACAAATAATTATTATAAATAAATAGTAATATACAATAATAATTGTTTTAAAAGAAAACGGTTGGTTCAGCAATCGAAATAACATAAAATATCAGGTTTGCCTTTACGAATAATACAAGCGTATAGATAACCGAAAAGAATATACCTTAAGTACCCAAATATATAGATATATATATGTATATATATATATATGTGTGTGTATATTCGGTGAGGAACGAAGGTCCGCCTTGAACGTGGGTAGCGGTGTCAGATTGCCGTATAATGTCCTGCTAGACCTGCGGGCGTCGACGTTAGATGTGTATGCTGTTGGAGCTCGACGATTTCCAGATGTCCAAGTCGTAGTTCCTCGACTATGGCTTGTAGATGTCAATGATACGTCTCGATTCCTCTCGTGATTTTTAATGCGTATTACTTTAAAGTTCAAGTAGCAGAGTCACGCCCTCGGATAAAAATCAAAGAGTTGACCAGCAGAGCTTCGCCTTGCGAAAGCTTTAGATGAAAAATTAGAAGTGCCTGTATCTCTTCTGGGTCCTCTTTGTATACCCTAAAATCCTATGCATCTGTCCTTGTCTTACGCTTCGCCTTGTCTTACACTTTGCCTTATATGGAGATTGTGTAAGTAGTTCTCGATTTTTCTGTGCTTGCACCCGATTGGACCGTTAGATGTGCGTAATTAAAAATTATCGAATCCCATGCATTTTCTGTATCGCTTCGTAGTTGATTCGGAGAATTTTCTGTCCCCGTTTTATTACTGCGACGTTATCCAAAGAACGGCTTAATTTATTACTTCCTTCTAATGCTCGAATTTTCTAGTCGATGTTTCCCATTGCCGGTTCTTCTCCGAGTATTGATTTTATAGTGCAGTACAAAAAAACTCTTGCGCAACCCTTCATTTCGATCTCACTATCGGCGATCCCGCTTATATGCGTATTCGAATAATATCTTTAACTCTACGTATCAGTCTCTGTTTCGTTTGAAACACTCGTAAAATAATCTGTTCCTTAGTTCTATAAATTATATTTTATATTACTGCATTTACTTAGAATCATTCTTTATCAACCTTATTTTGTTCGTCTTCTACGCCGTATTTTTATTCTAAACTACGCAGTACTTTTTACGAAAAATAATAATATAATTTTCGTCGGGACGCGACAATATGTACACATATACATATATCATTTGGTCCATTTAGGGAAGAAAATTTTTAAACCAGATAAAAAATTAGTATATTTGCTAATTAAAGATAGCAATTGTATTCTTGAGAAAAAAATTCGAAGAAGACACAATTGATAGATTTAGTAAAAATTATTTAAATATATAAATATATATATATAGTTTATTTTGCATAACTAATGCATCGTTAATATTTGAATTTAGCGCGCAATTTTCGTGAAGTGGTAAGCCTTCATGTCGCGCCAGCCCCCCCCCCCTTCCAAATTTGTGAACCGACTGTTATAAGGTGCCTGGCACAATGACACCCTGGCACGCTGACACTGACTCGCCCATATAATTGACTGTAAGACCGATAAAAATATTAATTAATTTCGTTATACTACAGTCGACATAAGTAATATTTTATTAATTTGCAACTAGTAAATTATATCGTAAACAATTGCTTAACAAAAATTAGTAAATAACTGTTACTTTTGTTGAATTACTATGGCGATTTCAGAGTATTTTATTAATAATTGCAATACTAAATTTATTATAATATTAATTTATTAGCCTTGTGACGTGGTATTCGCGTACCCGATTAAATTAATTAATTAACGTAATTAATAAAAACCGTTGGGCCGCGTTGCCCAATACCGCGCACACAATTATTTATTTATCGCGAACTGCGGGCTGTCGCCAGGAACACGAGTTCGCTGGGACGATCGGTGTGGAGGATTCGGGCAATCTTCCTTGCCTCGACACGAAATAAAAATCAAAGGATGTACGGCGGGAGCGGGGAGAATAAAAGAAACATACTCAATTAAAATAACAAGATTAAAACATTTATTTCAATTTGTTAACAAATGGCCACTCAGGCCGTATGCCGCGACAAAGTTATTTCGCGCGGGCGGAAGTCCCGGGAAACCTGTCGGATCGAGATCCTCGCCTGCGACAGGTTTCGCTCCCAGGAACCGCTGTTCGAGTACCGTTGTACTCGAACACACTCCCGTGGTACACACACACACAAGGGAGGGGGAGGGTCACGATAATAAATGCCACTTACCGGTGACGCTCCTCGGGGATGGCCCAGCCGATCCTCGGCGACTGGTCGACCTCCTTGACAAGGGGACGACCGGTGGTTGAGGTGGTGAAGGCGGCCCTTGCCGCGGCGAGCGAGTCGCGATCCGCGGTATCACTCGCACACACCAAAACGGTACGGGACACGCGTGTGTCCACCCGGGTCTCCGCACTTAGCTCTGCTCCGGAACAACCGTTCACAGAGCTTGATGCAGGAGGGGGGTGGGGCGCACTCTCGTCTTTCACGAGTCGTACGCGATCACGTCAAAACAATAATCCGTCTTGGTCGACGGATCATTACACACTGCTTAGGCGATCGCCTAATTTCCCGAAAAAGGGATGGGAGTGGGGAAACTCACACACTCTTTCGCGCTCCCATCCCTACGTATAGTCGCGCGCGTAATTGTACACTCGTAGAAAAGTAAACAAGTGTCGTCGGTTGGCCTTGACATACGAAAGGCTCCGACGACTTACAATTCGCGAATTTAAGTACTCTATTCGTCGTGAATAGATTGTGTGACGATTTCCGTCACAGCCTATAATGCACTAAAAAAGAACTTATTATTTTATTAGAAAACGAACAAATGGGAGTCCACAGCAATAAGAATTCTTGTTCAATTACATGGACCGTAAGAAGACACTCGCTGAAGGAACGCTGGACATAAAGACTTCGAGATCAATGTGACAACTCCTTGCAGTTAAACTAACCAAAATTGATGCGGAGCACCGACGAGATTGGGCGGCTTGGAAAAAAGTAGGTTTTTTAATTTTAAAAAAAATCGAAAAGTTAAGTTAATATTCCAAATCAAAGATTTAATTTCTCTCTCTCCCTCCCTCTCTACCTTCCACCCTATCTCTCTCCCCCTCTCACTCTCTCTCTCTCTGTCTGTCTGTCCTTGATTCTGTGTACTTATTATACAAACAATAACGCGCACATACAGTATAAGAGGGAAAGAGACGAAAAACTAGAAAGAGCTCGGTCAAGTGTACTGAGCTGATAGGAATTGTTTGTTTTGACTGCTAAGTCATATGCATATTGAGTACTCTATTTTAAAAATAAATGTTCAAAACTAACCTGTAATAAAATTCAATGAATTTATTCGTAACACAACATATATTGCCGTATTTATTAAACACAATATTCTTAGATTTTATTATTCTAAAGAAATTTTTTCTACCTAATAAAGTATAAATTATCTGTATAAACAATAATTATAGTAAACATCAATAATCGTAGACAATATTTATTTTGCTCTATTTTTGCAAAAGAACTACGTATATTTAAAAAAAATTGTTGTTCCAAAAATTAAAAAACTAAATAAAAACTTTTCAACAATAATTTGTAACGTGAATAATTGTGCGTGAATATCACTTACCATTACATCCCCCTGCCAAATTCAGCATACCGGGTATGCGGTATCTGTACCAGAAATCCGAATGAAGCATAGGATATATCGACTCGGGTACAACAAAGAATGAACTCACTCAAAAGAACTACATTGGGAGTAGAAAAATATATTTTATTGTACAGTATAGAAATAAAGAAACTATGTACTCTACCTACACCGGAATACTGTTCTTCACTCGTACCCCTGCCGGTACCGCTGATTCTCACGGTACCTCTCCCGCTTTTGACGCCGCATCTCTTTGTGCTTATACTTGCGCGGACAGTCCTCCGGATCGACGACCCCATACTCTCTACAAACGGAGCACTTCGGCTCGGACTCTCTCTTTGGCCGCGGAGTATACCCTCCGAACTAGCCTGAGCACGCTCTTTTTCCTCACGAGCTCTGGCTAGCCGGCACTGTGCCTCCTTGGCCTCTTCCTCGAGTCTGAGCCGATCTTCGTGGGCCCTCCGAGCGGCTTCTTCGCGTTTTTGCCGTTCCTCGGCACGAGCGGCTTCCGCCGCTCTCTCTCTCTCTCCGGTCCGCTCTGCGGTATCCAACAATGGCTTCCCAGGGACCACTCTTATCGGAGGCTTCTGGGAATTTCCCCTTAAATTGGTCGAACAAGACAAAGGCATGGTTTTCGGCGATTGACGTGGCCTTAAATGAGTCACGGGCCTTGGTCAAAGCCTCCAACACTGCCTGCCATGCCTCTTCCCCATCCTTCGATAATTCCTGGCTGAAGCCTCACTCTGATCCGGAGCACTCATCCCCGGGCTTCGAAGGGGAACATACTCTTCGTCTTTCTCATGAAGCTGGTTGGGGAGCCGGACCTCCGGCTCCCTAGGCCACTGTTCAGCCCCGACCCTTGACGGCGGTGGACCTGCCGGAATCGTGCCTCGTGCCTGAGGCAACTCCGGCTCGACGACTAGGCCACCCGATGGGTGGACGGGTACTTCATCCGGCCCGTTCTCCTTGATAACCACCGCATCTCGGTCCTTCTGCCTCCGACGTCTCTCCTCCAACTTATCCTTCACAGCCTGGTCCACGGCCGTGGTGATGACGTTGAGGAGCTCGAGTGTCTGGGGCTCGTTGATTCCGCATTGAATCAGGTGGGCCACTGACTGTCCCAGCTGCTCGCTATCAAACTGGATCAGCATCTAAGCAAACAGATGCCAATTGTCCGGGTCGTTCCAAGCTCAGAGTGAATTCCATTAGCTCAACTTAACTACCTATTGCTTTGTCGTACCTCGCGGTCGACCTCTACCTTGTTTAACATGTCCACGGGTACTTTCATTAGAGACAACATTCGCACGGTTTCGAGGTATCGCAACGACCCTAGCATGTTTGCGCGGCCTACATCTACCTCGTTTAATAGGGAACGCGTTTTTGGTCGGATTACCGTCATGTTCCTTGCATGGAACTTCGTTCGCTTGCGTCTCGCCGTTCGAGACGTCTTCGCTCGCAGGAACCGTACTATCAGGTTCCTCTTCCATCGTAAATTGTCCAATCTCGATGTCGTCTACTTCTCCGTACTCATCCCCGTGATCTTCGGATAAGTACGGTTTGAGATATTGTACATGACACTTCTCTTCGTTAACTCGGGCATCTTGTGTCTTAACGGTGTTTGGGCCGTAGCTATAAACTATCAAATATGGGCTAACGTATTTCGGGGCTAATTTGGCCGAAATACCTTGAGCACTGGATGAAAGGACTCGATTCTTCTTCCACACTAAGTCTCCAACTTCAAAAGATGCAGCTCTTCGCCCGGCATTGTAGTAACCGGCTTGCCTTTCAGGAGCTTTACTCGCATTGGCCGATGCTTTCTTGTAAAGCTCAGGTAATTTAGACAGCCGATCACTCCACTCAAGCAAACATTGGTATTCCACACGTTGTTAAACCAGCTTGTCTTGCGCTCTACGAGCTGTACCGGGTGGCTCGGGTTGCCAACCATAGCTTAACATGGCCGGGCTTCATCCCGTTGAAGCTTGTATCGCTGTATTTAGAGCGAATACCAAGTCGGGGAGTTTCTCATACCATGTATTGTGCTTCTCTGTGATATAGGACGCAATCATTGTCTTCAACGTCCTATTAGCACGTTCAACAGGATTAGCCTGAGCATGGTAAGGAGGAATCGTCGTATGGAAAACTCCTCGTTCCACTAAGTAGTCATCCACGAGTTTACTTTTAAACGCAGTTCCGTTGTCTGACAGAAACACCTCTGGGGTACCATAACGTGTGATGGCTCGCTCATGGAACTCTTTTACGATGGTCCTAGCATTAGCTTTCCGAATCGGGACCGCCTCGATCCTGCGCGTAAACAAATCCTGAAAGACCAATATGTATTCGTATCAGTGTGTTGACCGCGGAAGTGGGCCAGTAACGTCACCTGCTACAACTTGCCATGGCTTTTCTATCACTCGTCTCCCCATCAAATCCATGGGAGGACATTGCTCCACCTTACACTGTTGATAGATTTGACATTTGCGTACGTATTCTCTGACTTCGGCGTAGTAACGCGGCCAATAATACAATTTAGACTCTCTAGCAAATGTTTTTTCCCTACCTAAGTGTCCAGCAGTCGGATCATCATGACACTCACGGAGCATGGCTTGCCAATGCTCCTCTGGAATAACCAGTTTCCAAGCGTTTTGATCCTCCGTCACGTCGTCTAACTCGTTATTGACGCTATACGAATACAAATTGCCCCCTATTATCTTCCATTCCGGAAAATCTAAGGCGTTCTGTTACATCTTTCATCCATCAAAGGTACCAAGGATCTTTCGTCGTTTGGCTCCAAGAAACTGAAGCGATGGTCGGCTCGTCTTCCTCATACATGCGAGAAAGTGCATCAGGGACGTAGTTTAGAGCTCCTTTCCTGTACTCAATTGTAAAATTATGAGACTGGAGTTCTAATGCCCACCTGTCGAGCCGACTCGTTGGATTGTGTGTATTGCACAGTCAACGAAGACTACTGTGATTGGTTATAACCTTAAACTGGTAACCCTCAATATATTGTCAAAATTTCCTAATCGCCCATACTACGACCAGGCATTCCCGTTCTGAGACGCTATAGTTGCGTTCTGCTGGCGAGAGTACTCTACTGGCAAACTCCAGAACTCTCTCTACTCTATCAACGATCTGTGTTAGCACTGTGCCGGTACATATATGTAATATAATTAATGGTATAATTCTATATAATTATATAAAAAATAATATAATTCTCGTCGGGAGTCTGTAGAACGGGTGCAGTCATCTACAGCGCTTTGAGTCGCTGAAATGCACTTTCTTGCTCTTGTAGCCATTCGTACTTTTGGTCTTTCATTGTAAGACGAGTTAACGGCTCCGCTATCGTAGCATAGTCGGGTATAAAGCGTCTGTACCAAGATGCCATCCCGAGGAATCGTCTCAGCTGCTTGAGATTTTGGGGAGCCGGATATTCCTGAATCGGCTCCGTCTTAGCTGGATCAGGTCTTATGCCGTTGCGATTGACCCGTATACCTAAGTATCTTACTTTGGGTTGACAGAAAACACATTTTTCTAGGTTTACCGATAAACCGGCTTCAGTCAAACGAGTCAACACCTCCTTTAGCAACAGGTTTTGCTCTTCGAAGGTCTCCGTCACGACAATGATATCGTCGAGATAAGAGTAAGCATTTGGTTCGAGGGTAGTTTCAATTACCTGGTCTATCATGCGTTGGAACGTTTCACCGGCATTTGCCAACCTAAAGGGCATACGAGTAAAATGAAACAAACCCATTCCAGGTACCGTAAATGCTGTAAGCGGGCGCGATTCCATTTGCAGAGGTATTTGGTGATAGGCGCAGTTCATATCTATCGTAGATATATATCGGGCTCTCTTGAAGTTACGTAAAATATCTTGCATAAACGACAAAGGATACGCATCAGGTTTGGTCAAGGCGTTGACCTTACTGAAATTAATGCAAAAACCTCTTGCATTTTCGCCCTTCTTAGCCATCACCACTGGACTGGATCAACCTCTATTAGACGGTTCTATAACACCTGTCTCGAGCATCTCTTGAACATGTCGATGCATCTTCTCTCGAATCTTATTCGAGACGGGATAATACCTTTGTTTGATCGGCCGCGCTGAACCAACATTAACAACATGCTCAACATCGTATGATCGGCCGATCTTTGGCAAAGTACTGGACAGCACTTGACCCAGAAGTTCACGCAGTTGTTGGCGCTCATCTTCTGTCGCGACGGCCACAGACGCTGACGACAACGAAGCGTGACCACTCTCAATATTTGCCACTTCTAGTTGTAGGAATTGTGCTGACCCTTTGAAGTATAAACGGTCGGAATCTGGGTCTAGAACTGCTCAGTTGCCAAGCGCGGTTGCCAACTGCCAACCATTCAAACCCATTGCCATTGTTGATGCACCTGGATCAAACAACGCTCGGATCTGGTATCCACCGAAATCGACTTGACACCACCAGCGCGTCTCCTCTTCTGGACTATAAACTCGCTGGTTCGGTTCCGGAGTAATTTTTAAAATCTTACTCGTAACCGGATCCGTCCTAACCTCTTTGGGGTCATTTGTCGTCACATCTTCTTGACGCCTCTCTGCAGCTTGACTGCCTCGAGTTTTCGGGGCTTGACTCCCTCAACCTTGGGACCAGCGGCTGTCCCCTCTAGCCGCTTCCCCGTGCATTATTTGCACAATCAGGACAGGTCCTAATCGTATAGCCCAATTTACCACAAATGTTGCAGGCTATAGGTTTGGCGACACCGACTTTTCGCTTATCCTTATCTCCGGCACTAGACTTCTCGTCACTTCTTGACGTATGACCATTCGATGACTGTCGATCAGGACTCTTACGACTACCCTTCCTCTGTCCCCACTTAAAACGAGAAGTCGATCTGTGGATCTTCTTGTTTTGAGAGGCATCATTGTTGCCTCTCACCCCAGCTGTATGGCAACTCGCTTTCACGGATTTCAACGTATCTTCAAGAATCCTTGTAAACCGTTCCGGTTTACTTTCCCAAAAGATCCGGTTGGGACGGTTCACTCGTTTCCTTGGCTACGCTTGCTACCTTGGGTTTAGCGTTCGGACGCTTCTTATTCCTCGACTTATAGGCTAATTCAGGCAGCATTAAGTCTTCTTCTGCGGGAGGCAGCCGATATAGCTTTTCTCGCTCGAGTGTTTGCTCGGCGTCCAACGCCAATCGACCTGGTTTCAACTCTCTTGAACAACCGTTGAAGCTGAGGTAGCATATTGCGGTACAGATGATCTCACTGGCTCCGCTCATCGGGAATAGGCTTTAGCTTACGCATTATCGCAATCGAGCAGGTAATGTAATCTCTTACCGGCTCATCTTCGCCTTGCGTGCGAGCGTTAGACTCCTCGATGAGCCGTTGTTGATAACTCTGGCCCATCCCGTACCACATCTTGGCATATCTTACAAAATCTTGCCATGAGTGCCATCTATCCTTCACGTTCCGATACCACGTAGCTGCATTATCGGTGAGATGCTCTGACAAGGACGGTAACACCTCGTCCTCGCTGAGGTTGGGGAGTATTCTGCAAGCCTCTACTCGCGCAAGAAACGCTTCAATACTCTGGCTTGACGCAGTTGTGGATTGGCCGGTTACGTTTGAGTCCATTCGACTAGGGTAGGGAGAGCTCGAATATGGAGGCTGACCTTGTCTCCATATCTCACCCTTCCCCAAAGCTTCTCTAGCAGATTCTTGAGGCGCTTGAGAACTATCGATCTCTACCTGCACTTATCGTGGTCTTCGTCCGTATTGTCCAGTGTATGGTACATATACGTATCCTGGAATCGAACATGCTGGTTCGGCTCTCGATTTCTGTTGGCGGTCGTTCTCTGTGTACTATCGCGGGCGTAGAAGTCTGTTTTCAAAGCATACACTTAAGCCTCCAAATCTTTCACCCGTGTTGACAAGATGGCCTGTTGTTTCAACTGCTCTGTCAACATCGCAGCAAACGTTGCTGGTATCTCGAACGGTGCGCCGTCTGTAGACACTAGCGTGATTCACTCTTCTCCATTAGCTTCTTGGCTAGAGATTTCGGATTGTTGATCCTCTGCATGCTGATCTACCTCAGTATTTGCATCTGTTTCTTGCCCTTCTACATCTGGAACGTCCAGTGCAAGAGTCTGTTGTAAAACTTCTACAACAGCTTTATCAGAATCCGGATCAGGTATTGTCGGATTCTGGGCAAACATAGCCTCAAACCAATCCGACCTCCGCCTATTTCGCCTTTCGCGATCCACCAACATATTCGTTTCTTCAACAAAATCCTTAACCGTTTAATTCCCCATTAACCACCGTTGGAGATGCTCTCTTATAATTTGGTCCGTCATTTCGCATCTCCAATGACTCACGGTAAGCCCTTATCTGTTCACCGGATTAAGTATCAATCCAGTTATCGATCTGGTCAGTCATCGATTCTGCCATATTATATTAAAACTATCGCCGATTTATTAACAAAAATAAAAAAAATCGCTTCCGCAGGTACCTGTGCAAGGCTTGTGTATTCAACACTAAGTGGCGTTAAATTACTAAATTATTGGACCACTGTGTTGAAGAATGTAATCTTTTCCCTTTTTAAATAAACAACTTACGCTCACCACTTTGAAACTTGCTTGTAAAAACAAAATAAAATTTTTATAATTTTGACAATTATTTAACAAATAAATTAAATTTCACTTTCAATTTAAATTTATTATACGCGTTCCAGTTTAATTTCTTTTAAAATATTGTACCCAATTTTCAACGAAACCAAAAAAAAACTTTGTACAATAAATACATCAAATGACATATTAAACAATAAAAAAAATCTTCAATCCGAAAAAATGAGAAAAAAACAGATTATCCTCGGCTCTCGGTCACCAGCGCACGTAAATATACTTAAAAATAAATAAACTCATCAATAACTTAATTAATGAATTAATAAATCAATCAATAAATAAATATATTCCTACCTAACTATATAGAATATCTAACGCAGTGTCCTCTTACAATCGCGTGTTACATAAAAAATTAAATACAATTTTTATTATGACGCGAGAGCCAAAATTATAATTTAAGCAAATTTCAAAAATCACACCCTTGCACAGGTGTTAACAATTTTTATCAAGTCGGAAAAATTACTTTCGCTAATTTTCCGACTCACCTATACGGAATCAGGGACACGTATTTTTCAATCGCGTACCTCAAACAATTCTATCTCATGTAAATAAATAAATCTGAAATTATTATAATTTACGTTTGTCAACAATTATCAAAAAGAAATTTTACTATTGTCGATTTCGGATTTCTTCCGCATAAAAACAAAAAAAAACGAAGAAAATCCGATAAAATTATCTAAATTATAGTCAAACACAATAATTTATTAATTGAAATTAATTGCAATTCAATTAATTCAATTGTTGACTATAATTAATACATTAGTCAACGTAACTAACGTATTAATAGTTCAATTCCGGTCCGTTCCTATTCTCTTGTTTTGCGCCGTGTACGCGCAATCAACTACCCTAACGTCTAGGGACTTTATTCTTTACTTAGTTGGGCGCCATGTAACGGTGTGCTTGCCTAGGGGAAAATCATCGAGTTGCCCGTATCATAACCACAAGTTCGTAGCGTACAAACCTGACTAGAATCGCCGACTTGGTACCTCGTACTCGATGCTTAAACTAGAATATATACTGTTTACAAATATTTCCCGCGTAGCGGCTGCGGTTACCTGTCCGCACACTTGCCGTTAAAGTTATTTGGAAATCGTACTTCGGTTTCAAATAACGAAACGTAAAATAATGATCTTTCCTGAAATGGACCGCGGAAAGAAAATCATATGTGAGTTCGCGTGAGCCCGTATATTTATATACGGCTCATAGGATAACGGAGGAATATCTATTAGGTACGGTTTTAAATATATAAATTAACACGATTTGAGATAAACTAAATATGAACAGTTTTATTAATTCTTAGAATCAAATGTGATATATATTAAATATAAAACAAATATCGTTCGAGGTCAACGCACGCAGAAGAGTTGAGTCGTAATCGTCGACTCAACGCGGGGTGAAAGAGGGGTACGCGAACTAACTTTCGTAAACTATGAACAACCGCGATAAAGCTAATTTATTCGCGGTAATTATCGCTCGCGTGAGAAGTGGTACCACTTACTTTTTATTATATCCGTATCGCAGAGGACTTGTCACGGATAAACAGCTATCTTTCTCTCTCTCTCTCTCTCTTTCTTGGTGAGTACAAAGCCGCTTATTCTTTTGCTCTATCGTATTACTACATATTTGCTCACCAAGCGGCCTCGAGTAATTTTCAGCGAGTGCCGAGGGGATGATTGCCGACTGCAGCATCAATTAATATAATTAATAGAATCCTGCTGCAGACGGTTTTCCCGTATTTTGGTCGTATTTTTCGCCAGCATTTTGGAGGTTATCTGCGAGCAGAGAGGAAAAAGGCGGCTCTCCGCAGTATACAGCGTCTGCAGGTCCACCAACCTTCGCACGACTCGATTAGCACATTGCGAAATCTCTTGGAGTGGGCTTATTCGCTGTGGAAATGGCAACGTCGCGCGGATGTTTCGTGTGTGGTGGTCGACTAACGCGAAAGGATTATACTGAGGTTTGTGGGCTATGTAACAGCATTACACATGCGCACTGCTTCGAGGCTGCGCTGGGCTCCTCGGAGCGCCGCTGTTGTCTCTTGGCGAAAGCCAGAACGCTAGTCGCGGCTCCCACAGATGTGAGGGCGCCACCGCCTGGGTTGCCGCGACAGACCGGCGCGATCTGCTCTACCGAGCTCACTGACACGCCCACTCAGCTCCCCACCAGCGCCAAGCGTATTGCCTCGCCTTCGTCGCCATCATTGTCGCAGGTTGCTAAGCAACCTCGCGGCGCCGCGCCCACAACGCCCAATAGTGACTCTCCTGCCGCTGTCGCTCTAAATACCGACTCGATGGCGTGTGCCCCGCCGCCGTGGATGGAAACATTCGTACGAAAGCTTCAATCCTCCTTCTATAAGGAAATTAATACGGTGGTCGAGAAGGTAGATCGGATAGAGGGAAAATTAGATGAGATGCGGGCAGACCTACGAGCACTCAATGCGCGAGTAGATCAATTAGAGACGACCACGGACACTCGTTTAAACACTCAAGATAAGCGGTTCGATACGCTAGAATCTCGCGTTGCAACTCTTGAGGTTCGGAAAACTAGTGGGGATACATCCATACCCCGTGATCTCCCATCTGCAGATGCCCTTAGGGATACCTGCGAGATACTAATAACGGGATTGCCCTCAGAGATGACATCACCGGACATGAATGCTATCGAGAAATTGTTGTTCGTTTTAAATCTGCCCCTGCTGTCTAAGCAGATCATTGATGTCCGGTCATGGTCTCCACGGACCAGGGCCGTCGCCGAGAGAGGTGATTCAGCTGCGCCACGATCAAGATGTGTTGTCTTTCGACTATCGTCGACTGCGGCCAGGGATGCGGTAGTTGAGAGGGCATTCCTCCTCAAGGGCAAAACAGCCCTTGCTATTTTCGGTTCGGGAGGGAACTCTAGTATATTTATCCGACCTTTATGGCCAAAGCCCGTTTTTGACTCGTGGCAGGCGGCGATCCGTAAAAGTAGAGAGCTAGGCTACGCGAGGCCTATAGTTATTAATCTTAATGTTTATGTGCGTAAGACAAAGGATGGCCCCTTGAATTGCGTAACCTCGGAAGCTGATATTAGCAGCCTCCCCCCTCTCTCATCTCATATCGATTGAGATAGGACTGGTCGGGCCAAGAATTCCTTTTCCAATAATTCCTTTTCCATTATACACGTCAACATAAATCGCCTCAAAACTCATTTTTCATCCATCGAAGCATTAATACATCCTGATTCCTTTGACGTCATCGCCATCACGGAAACCTTCCTTACTAAAAACGATTCGTCTGATATCTCTAAATTGCCGGGCTATATTCTACACAGATTGGATCGTGTAGGTAAGGAGGGGGGCGGAGTGGCGGCTTACATTCGCGAACATTTCGCAGTCAAGGTCATTGCTCACTCCGATCCCGTTTTCTCGAATGCTCCGGAATACCTTATCTTACGTTTGGTGAACAAGATAGAGGCATTCTTACTGGCAGTAGTTTATCGTAGGCCTTCAGCCGTATATCCGTTTAAGTTTTTCGAAACTCTGTCTGATCTTCTCCCTGGGCACAATCATGTCATTATCACCGGTGACTTCAACATCGATATGAAGTCCACTGGTGCCGCGGCTGATATGCTGAAGGGGAGTCTGGATGCCCTAGTACTTTTTCTTATACCATATGAACCAACACACCATGCGGTGACGTCCAGGGGATCTTCTCATACTTAGTTAGATCTTTTCATGGTTCGTGAACCAGTACCGGAGTTTGCATACAATAAATCAAGTGCTCCCTTTGCTGCAGGACATGATGCCATCACTCTTAGTCTAAAGCTCTCCAACACCCAGGGTGGTGTAAAACGATTCTGGAGTAGGAGCCTTGAGAAGATCGACCTTCATACTCTAGCCACTACTTTCGCTTCATTTAACAACAGTCTTTCACAACCCCTGCACCTTTCTCCCTTATCCCTTTCAAACCTGCCTCCACTCCTCCGGCCCGACCAGCCCACTCACGCATTTTCAACACCATCATCCAATCATAACACCAAAACTAACCTTATCTCGTACACCCTAACTAATATATTCAACCTAACAGACTCAATTCTTAACACATATATTGCTGTTGCCCCACTCAAATTATTCACTATCAAAGCTAAGCACAGACCATGGGTCACACACGATATCAGAGCCGATATCAGAGCTAGAAACATGGCATTTAGAATTTTTCGTAATTCCGGCTCTATTTCGGACTATAATAATTACAAATCGTTAAGAAATCGTGTTAAGAATTCACTTAGTTCCAGTAAATTTCGATTCTTACAGTCTAAACTTTGTAGTGAAAAAGAACCATCTAAGTCTTGGAAATATCTTAAGAATATGGGTCTCTGCTCCAAGACGAGTCCTTCGCCATTACAACATTTCACTATTCATCAACTAAACTGTCATTACGCGTCTATTTCTAATCATGTATCACCACTTTCCGTACTCTCATTTGCGTCCATCCTATCTAATTTATGTCATCTATCACTTTCTTCACCCTCATTCTCATTTCACACCGTATCAACTAAAAAGGTTCAATGGGCCATCATTAGAGCCTCCTCGAGGTGCGCAGGTGTCGACGGTATTACTACTAAAATGATCAAACTGCTTGAGCCGCAACTCACGCTACCATTAACAAACCTGTTCAATGATATGTTGTCCGTCGGTTACTTTCCTAACTGCTGGAAGAGGGTTTTATTGTTTCCATTGGCGAAGTCGGGCAGGATGGAGTCGTGTTCGGACACAAGACCAATAGCCAAGCTCTGCGAGCTCTCGAAGATTTTGGAAAGATTAGTGCATGATCAGCTGACTGAGTATCTCGAAAGTAATTATTTATTAACAGCTAGGCAAGCGGGGTTCCGAAAGGGACATAGTACTCAGTCGGCTCTTTTGGGTGTACTCGATGATGTAAGAAGGGCTATTGACTCTAGGAAGATCGCGATTTTGGTCCTGTTCGACTTTTCCAAGGCCTTTGACACGGTGCCGCATGATCTCCTCATCCAGAAGTTGGGCAGCATCGGATGCCCTGACGTCGTGCTAAATTGGTTTTATAGGTACCTAGTTGGCCGTACTTAGGCTGTGGTGGATGAGATTGGCACGACATCGGAATGGTTAGGGGTGAATGCAGGTGTACCGCAGGGTAGTGTCCTAGGTCCCGTCCTTTTCTCCATCTTTATCAACGATTTGCCTAAGATCCTTAAACATTGTAATCACATGTTGTTTGCCGATGACGCCCAGGTCTATCATTCGTTTTTTCCAGCAGATTTTGATAATGCAGTTCAACGTGTTTCTCTTGATGCGAATGCGATAGCGAGCTGGGCGATTAATAATGGCCTTAAGCTGAATGTGGAAAAAACGAAAGTTATGATCCTGGGCAGTCAGGCTTATCTAGCGCGTATCAACCTGGACACTGCTCCAAAGATCAGACTGTGCAATGAATACCTGAGGTATGAAAATGTGGTAAAATCGCTCGGTGTGATGATAACCCCTACCTTAGACTGGTCAAGACAAGTCATGGGAATCTCAAGGCGCGTCCACGGAGTATTGCACTCGCTACGCTATTACAGCAAAACTCTGTCGTTTAAACTCCGTAAGAATCTAGTAGAAACACTTATTTTCCCGCATTTTGACTATGCGTGCGCGATTTATCACAATGTTGATCAGACTAGGAATCTCAAACTCCAAAGATTGTGTAATATAGCGAGAGGTGATCATGTTACTCCATATAGACTAGGCTTAAAATGGCTTTCGGTCGAGTCCAGACGTTCTTTTCTCATCGGTTCCTTAGCATATAGTATCATCTCTCATAATACACCAACCTACATAGCGAATCACTTCATTAAGCTTGACACCCCTGACCATAATCCCCGTTCTTCCTCTCGTCATCCATCTAAACCCCTCACATACCTCCCACCACGCACTGAATCATTAAACAGGTCATTCATCATAACATCCACCCGCATCATCAATCAGCTCCCTTTCATCACCTTTGATCCCATGCTCATAGATAATTTAAAAATCATTCTCTTCAATCATCTGTTTGGGCTCGATAAGAATGCCTGGTCTACACGGATCGCAACCGAGGGCATCACACCTCAGACCATACCGAATCTCGAGGAGGCCTTGTAGACTTCGTAGTGTATATAAATCTTTTCTATTTTTGCGTTTTATTTGCGTCTCTATTTATTTATTTACTTTTATTTTTATTTTTATTTTTATTATTCTAGTCTATGGTATTTTTTGCGAGCGACTCAAGCGATCTTTTACTGTATTATATTACTACCATGTACCTGCTGATAAATTGCGTTTTTATTTATTTATTTATTTTTCTATTGTTAAGTTTGTTAATCAACTGTTTTATTCTATTTTATCGCACTTTACATATTCAATTTTATTGTACTACACTTATACACCTGTAATTCGTTGAAAGCTTGTATTTTACTTTATATTTTATTTTATTTTAATCAATTTGTTATGTAGTTTTAAGACTTTATTTATTATTTATCATATATTCTTGTAATAATTCAAGCCTTGTATAAACTATTAGTGCCTATGGGGTTTCTACCCTAAATGGCCAAATAAAGAATAAATCAAATCAAATCAAATCAAATCTCTCTCTCTCCCTTGCTTGTGACTGCTCTGTAGACGGGATAAATCCTCAACCGCCGATTAATTCGCCTCGTGCGTATATTGAATAACACAACTAAAGTGTCACGCAGAAAACTCTCGGAAAATATCCGTGTAAACCGGGACGTTAACAGCCGCACGTGTCGTCGCGATCTCTCTTTTCGTACCGGTCGTCCTGCGCGCGCCACCGCTCTCTCTCGAATTGCCGATTTTGGTTGCGCCAGCATCGGCCGTCCGAGTCTTTGGCTATATCTATATCTATATATAGCGCTCGTGTTACCTTCCGAATTCGGTAATGGTGCGTGAATATCACTTACCATTACAAATTAAAAAACTGTACAAAAGTTTTCAACAAAAATTTAAAAAATCTGACATTGAAATTAAAAAACTATATAATTTTATTTACACTCTTTTATTTATTTATTTTTTTTTCACTTACCTTTTACAGTCATGGAAGATCTAAGGACGCGTGCAATAAGAAGATTAAGCGATTTAACCGAGAACAAGCCGAGTCCTCCTTTCAAGCAAATCGATGGCGCGTGTTTTACGTATTATAGGCAAGGATTTGCCGACCACTCAGTTATCTGGTAAGGGAAAGGCGATAAAAACGGAACCTTCAACTAATCTTGGAAAATTGACCAAAAGCGATATGGCTTTTCTCTTGGATATGCCATCGAAACAAAAACTAAAAACAAAAATTGTAGAAGAAGATTTTCATTTAGGTAAATTAGAGCCCAATGATCTAAGTTCGGACAGTGATGAGGATCCGCTAAAAGTTCAACCATCTACATCTACCACATATCAATGGGACGATTCGGACGTGGAATATGAACCCCCAACGAAGAAAAGTGCAAAAAGTAATAATGTTTTTTATTTATTTATTTTTAATATAAAATTTTATTTATTAACATAATTATATAATTTATTTTTTATTACATGAGAATATAATTTAATTAATATAAAAGTGACGATTATACAATTTTTCTTCTGCAGTATACCATATATAATCAATAACATACAATATTATCAATGTTAATAATATAATATCCTGCCATACTACTTTACTGTATTGCGAAAAATAAGTGATTGAAAAATTGCAATATTTTATGTTAATTACTTATATTTTCTCATAAGCATAGTTAGTACTTAAATCAGCAAAGTTGTAATTTATTTCTGTTGAGAAAAAGGATTTTCTTTTGCTTTGAGTTGTTACAGAAAGCAATGCGAACTTCAACAGTTTTGAACGTCTGAGGAAAAGTACAAGCAGCAATTTTATTATGCTGCAAGACGTAATGTTAGAAATCCGTGATTCAATTGTGCAAGGATTTTCATTGCTATCGGAAAGTATAAAAAATAATAAAAATACAGCGTCAAATGAAATGTGTACCGAGGTCGTAGTTGACGCAGATGGTAATCAACTATTAAATTTATAAAAAAAACTATTATTAAGCAAGCGGATGGATTTCTTATATTACACAGCCAGCGAAGACTACTGTGATCCGTTATTACTTTGAAGTTATACCCTTCGATGTAAGGTCTGAACTTATTAATAGCCCAGACCATGGCCAAGTATTCTCTCTCCGTAATGCTATAATTCTTTTCGGGTGCTGTGAGAATGCCACTGGCAAACTCAATGACTGTTCCTTTTCCGTCTATCTCCTGGACGAGCACGGCTCCTATGCCGGTATCGCTCGCGTCCGCGTGCGCGCTAAACAGTCCATCTGCACTGGAACGTTGAAAAACTGGAGCAATAATGATCAGAGCCTTCAGCTGCTGAAAGGCTTGCTCCTGTTCATCTAACCACTCATACCCTTGGTTCTTCTTCGTGAGACGGGTAAGCGGTTCGGCAAGCGGTTCGGCTCAAGAAGCTGTTTGAGGTTCTTGGGAGCCGGATAACTCCTTATAGGCGCTGTCTTGGCTGACTTGGACGAATTTCATCCCTGTTGACCAGCACGCCAAGATATCTAACCTCATCTTGACAAAAGACACACTTGTCTTTATATACTGTCAAGTTAACTTCTGTCAGTCTTTTCAGCACCGTCTCAAATTACTTCTTGTGCCCTTCAAATGTCTCGGTGACTATAATGTCATCGAGGTAAAAAAAGGCATTGGGCTCGAGATCAAGACCTACAACTTGATCAATCATGCGTTGGAATATCGCGCCAGCGTATGCCAATCCGTATGGCATCCGCTTAAACTGACACAGTCCCATCCCCGGGACTGTGAAAGCCGTATGTGGGCACTATTCCTTCTAGAGAGGTACTTGATGGTACGCTGAGTTCATATCCAGAGTTCTAATGTACCAACATCTCTTCAGCTTGCGCAAGATATCCTGCATGAACGGGAGGGTATAAGCGTCTGGTTTCGTTAGCGCATTGACTTTCCTAAAGTCAATGCAAAACCGACGTGATCCATTCTCCTTGCGTACTATCACCACGGGGCTTGACTCGGACTTGGCGGTGCATCTCCTCCTGGATCTTCTCCGACACCGGGTAATACTTCTGCTTTATCGAACGAGCAATCGAATGCTCGATGAGTTGGGTTCGCCCGATCTTAGGAGAAGTATTGGACAGTACTTTGCTTACTAGCTCTCGCAGCTCTTCTCTTTCCGCCTCGGTTGCGTCTGCTATCCCAGCGAATGAGAGGGTGGCCATACCTCCTATGCCAGCCACTTCGAGGTGGATTTGCTGTTTGCTGTCCTTGAGGAACAGGCGGTCGCTGTCTGGATCTAATACGGCTCTGAATACTCGTTTAAAGTTTACTCCTACGTAGCATTCAGCGTCAAGATTTGTTATGATAGCTACTCTTATTTCACTTGTCTCAGTTCCGACAGGAAAACGTAAGAGTACGTGACCGCTTAGCGATTGGTAACTACCATCCGCCATCTTGACCCGTCCGGCGTTGGCCACAATGAGCTCCTTGCCCAATTCAATGGCGATTTGCAGACCGCTGGGTCCCATTACGGCTGTGGAGGCTCCGGGGTTCAAGCTAGCTCGACGTCATCGAAGTCCTGCACTGTCCTGTGCAGGTTGTCTTTAACCGCAACGTTCTCCCGCAGTACCAGATATATTTCCTGATCTGGGCTAGGTGCATCAGACTCCTCTTCCTGATGTTCACCTAGCATCTGCAGCCACCTATTTCTCCGTTGAAGACGGCTGCAAATTGCTGTGGCTTCATCCTGTTCCTGGTTAAACTCCTGGGCCCAATAGTTCCCTAATAGCCACTGGCGGAGTCGCTCGGCTTTCCTATATACCAAACCTGCCGATTTTAGGTTCAAGGCGTCCAGGTGACGCTTAACGTTTGTTAACTTACGTTTACGTTTGACGTTACATGCCAAATGTCCAATCCGCGTAACTGGGTTTTGCTTCTACCTAAGCTAACCGCTAAAGAACAAAACCGGATGCTGAAAGTAAGTCCTGTCTTACTTTGACCAAGGAAGCAGTACAGAGTTTAAATTATTTTTATCAAATTTACTATTAAATTTTCAATAAACTACTGCCTGGCTCTTACTTTGCGTTAATTTAACGGTACTATACAATAAATAATAAATAAATCAGTAAATAAATAAATTAAACATTTAAAGTTACCGCGCGCTTGACCTCTTACAAAAATATAACCTATAATACAATTTGTACAAATTTTTATAAAATTTCTGTTTCTTAATAAACAAATCCCGTTTCGAGGGGGAACGAAAGAATACCGAAATATACTTCACAATTTCAAAACGCGACTGCTGACCTCGTTATTGTTCGCAAGTTATCCAATTGTTAATTAACAATATTATTAATAATTGAACAACTATATCGTGCTTGTTGATTTTTCCGATGTTCTTTATCCCAAATCCACACGTATTGGGCGCCAGTTGGAACGGGATGGATACTGGGGAATGTAAGGCCCTCGGTCCGGCCCAATCGGTCTCAACTTACCAACCTAAGTGTACAGTCCCACGATACAGCCGGGAATCACTTCGATTCCCGTGAAATGCCGTTAACAAGGCCAAACACCTCGTTTGACTTTAATACCGTGTGTTGGGCCCTATGCCCAAAATTGCCAACTAGGATATACGCCGGAGAGGGTGGTATTCGTTAATGTTTTATTTAAGATTCTAGACAGGTAATATTTGAATTTAATTAACAATAATTAATATTATTTGTCAATGATACTAAAAAAGACAATTTTGCGAAGAAAGTATTAAAACCCAATTAACAAGTTCTATCGGTAACATTAAACTTATCTTCAATTAATAGTTTTGTAAAATTTTATTAATGTGATTAAATAAACATTGTCTAATTCAATTAATAAGCTGATATAAAGTTTATCCATGACAAAAATAATTGTTGAATAAAACTGTTGGTTCTATGAAATCGGTACTCGAGTGCCAAAACTGTCTATTTTCAATTTTTCATTTATACAACATCTTTGGTTTATTATATTTTTGGTTTGAATCAAGCTCCCATATTAAATCAAATATTTACTTCAAAGAATAACTTGATTCAATCAGCGCCATATTGATGCTGTCGTACAGACCAAAATCAAAACTAGCTAAATGAGGCTTGATAGCCAATATTATTTCACATTTCACTTCACAGGCTAGAGGCCGGACAGCATTCCGCAGAGTGTAATAGTAAAATCCCTGCCGACTGCAGGTAACCTCCTTGTTAAGCTATTTAACTCTTCCTTTGCCATTGGCTTCTTTCCAGTGCTGTGACAGAGGGCTCATATTCTACCACTTAAGAAGTGTAAAACTCCATCTTCTGCGTCTGATTTTGGCCTACCGCACTGCTGAGCTTTCTGTCAAAGCTGCTGGAAAAGATTGCGCTGTAACAACTGAGTGAGCATCTTGACAAACACTCGCTTATGGACCTTTTGCAAACTGGCTTCAGGCCACATAGTTCGACGGAGACAGCTTTATTGAAACTGACTGAGAACATACGAAACGGGATTGACAACAAATTGGTAACATTGCTTCTACTGTTTGATTTCAGTACAGCTTTTGACACGATTTCTTCCACACGATTATTTGACCGACTGTGACGCATGGGTTTCTCCTGGTCTGCCCTATTATGCATTAACTCATATTTTTCAAACCGTCAACAAGCGGTGATTTCTTCTGACAATATCTCTCCTTGGAATGCAACTAATTTAGGAGTTCCACAGGGGTCAGTCCTTAGGCCCTTTCTGTTCTGCCTGTACGTAGGTGACTTGCGCGAGGTACTTGTCGCGGGCGTCCAGTACACATTATATGCAGATGATCTGCAAGTTTATGTTCAGATGCCTTATAGTGACGTACGTGTGGGATTGGCAAGGCTACGGATGGTGGCTCGGAGATTGTCTGCTTGGGCTGCAGGTGCTTCTCTCAGACTCAACAGTTCTAAAGTTTGGGGATAATGTACGCATTTCTTTTATGGGCAATGTTGTGAATTTATGTGCTACCCTCGACTTTCAATTAACGCGGAGATATCATCTGGATAATATTACAAAAAAGATAAAGAAAACTAGAGTTTTGTACAGCTTATATTTTTTTTCGCAAGTACACGAATGAGACTCTCCGTAAGCGACTTGCCGAAGCGTTGCTATTCCCGCACTTGGATTATTATTCAATAGATATGCTGGATGCTTCGCAGGAGATGAGGAACAGGTAGCAGATATTACAGAATTATTTTGTACGCTATGTGTGCATGGCTGTACTAATGTACAAACTGATACGTATACTACAATATCTGGAGGGACTCTTCTCCAGACATGTTCCTAGGGGCACTGTGAGGGGTCCGACGAGGGAATTAGCATCTCTCCTGATGCGCACTGAGACTGAAAAACGCTCTTTTTAAGTTCAAGGTGTGCATCTATAGAATTCATTGTCGGCAGAGATAAAACACTTATCGTCACTTAAGTGCTTTAACTCTGCTATACGGGGGCATTTTCTGGCACTCGAATAATACTATTACTCTGTGTTAATTTATTAAAACTGTTACAGTCCTATTTATTATTCCTGTGTCTGCAGCGCCTCATATACACCGTGAGTGAATGTATTTAAGGCATGAGTGTGGACCGATTGAATGAATTAAGCGAGATTAGGAATTATGCCGTCCGATTTTACTTATTGTTTTAGTTCACTATATTTTTTGACTGATAGATGTATTGATCTAAACTTTATTTGCTTGTATTAACCTGTTTATTGACTTACAGAGATCTAGCTGCATATATATATATATATATATATATATATATATATATATATATATATATATACAGGGTGTCCTATTTTCAATAACAGATGAGAATATCTCAAAAAATATTGGAGATAGAAAAACTTTCTATACAAAATTGTAGGGTTTTTAAGCGGCCAATTGACGGTGATATTAACCATAACCTGAGGTCAAGAGTTAAGGTCATTTGAAGGACAAAATTTTTTTTCCAATAGGAATCACTACTTTTGACCTCGGAAATGGAAAGAGCGGGAAATTTTACGTTCAATATGATCTTGGCCAAGGTTATGGTCAAGGTCATGGTCAGGATCAAAACAGTAATCGCGTACAGACCTTACGAAAAAAGCCAACCCTATACAAATATTGAGATGCAGGAGCTGTAGGGTTGCAAGAAAGCCAACTGACGGTATCCTTGACCGTCACCTCAAGGACAAAGGTCAAGGTCATGTGTTAGGAATTTTAAGATCTCGACCATGACTAGCTCTCAGCCTTACCCAGGATTAACGACGTGGACGTGGCGAGTTTCTAATCCCTCTGTGCGTGTGTGTGTGTGTGTGTGTATCGGCGTATAATTGTCCCAGCCACTCTAGGCAAGGCGATAGTTGTCCCAGCCACTTAAGGCAAGGCGATAGTTGTCCCAGCCACTTAAGGCAAGGTGTGGTTATACCAGACACTCAAGGCAAAGCGATAGTTCTTCTAAGGGTAAGTTATCTAATCTGATTATAAAGACGCTTTGATCAGGAAATTCATCAAATAAGATGTTCAAACAATTGCCCGTTATTATCAAGGCATAACTGAATTCGATTTTGCTGTACGCGTTTACTGTTTTGATCCTGACCATGACCTTGACCATAACCTTGGCCAAGATCATATTGAACGTAAAATTTCCCGCCCTTTCCATTTCCGAGGTCAAAAGTAGTGATTCCTATTTGAAAAAAAATTTTGTCCTTCAAATGACCTTAACCCATGACCTCAGGTTATGTTTAATATCACCGTCAGTTGGCCCCTTAAAAACCCCACAACTTTTGTATAGAACCTTTTTTCTATCTCCAATATTTTTTGAGATATTCTCATCCGTTATTTAAAATGGGACACCCTGTATATATACATATATATTACGAATCAATATAATATTAGATTATATTATATTGCTCGTTACATTCTCTCTCTCTCTCTCTCTCTCTCTCTCTCTCTCTCTCTGTCCAGCCTGTGTATTAATCTTTACAGCTGTTACAGGTCGACGTTCAATGATTTTCGGCGATTTTCGCGGACCTTCGTAAAGGTAAAAGTAGGGAAAGAGAGAGAAAGTTTTTCGGTTTGTAAGTGCAAGAGCACTTAGACGGAATTCACCAGGCGAAAAACGAATATCAACCGTGAAACTTAATTCAACCGTCGTAGAGAATTAATATGGTTTTCCTCTTATCTCTCCATTTTGATTGCCTCGTGCCGCTCGTGATCCTGGTGTTGTGCTGGTGACCCAGTGAATTCGTTGTGGTTTGTTTAGCGACGATGCAGCCCAGGAAGCTGAGGAGAGAAGCGACAACGCGGACTTCGCCCGGTCATTTTATTTTCTTGTCGCGACCATCGCACTGTAAGTGTCAGTTTTGTAGTCTCTCGCTCTTTTTCTCTCTTTATTATTTTCACGTATCAACCTGCGATCTCGCGTGCAGCGCCACGCGAGTATTATTTATTTTCTTTTATAATATATGATTGCCTTTATTTTAAAGTAAACATCGTGTTTTCACTCTTATTGTTTACTCTTTTATTTTTGTTCGCATTCGCTAAGTAAAGGATACCACCGCCTCCGACTATACGTGGCATATAGACTCGTATTATTTCTGAGCGGCTGATCGCGTAGTGAGACTATTGTTTTAACGGGAGTCAATTGTTATTATTTTATTTATTATTATTAAAAAATAGCATATCCGTTACAATATATATATATATATGGGTGGTTCTCTGTCACATCGCAGATGAAAAAAATAAATATTGCTATAACTGTGGGAATAAGTTTTAGAGGTATCCAGTAGTTCTCCTGAATTTTTTCAGATTTTTTCTGGGCCATTATTTTAAGTTACAGAGAGTCAAAGTTGACATTTTAGCACTTTTTTGCATTATATGCCCATTTTTATGAATTTTTAGCTCCCAGGGGATGCATTTTTCACTAAAAACATATGTATGACTTTTTTTGTAAAATTATCCGAACTTTTCATTAAAAATACTTTTAAAGACATAAATGTATGCTGTCACACTCTTGTAAGCCATTTAAACCTTAAATAGTGAAAATCAGCAATTCTGCTCCGGACTCTGGTAACCTAATACTGTCTAAAAGATGTCTTTTTATAGTCAGAAACTGCCTAAAAATTTCTAGAGTGGGTCTAAATCATTAAGATCACTTATGGTCAAAATATGCGGGAAAAGTGCCCGAAATATTAATAGAAATGTATATTTGTTGCCTTATAACGATGAATCTAGTAGCATGATCATTGCAAAAAAATTTATGCACTTACCTTGGAATGGTAGAAAAGTATCTCCACATGTTTCAGTATCCATCTAATCCCCTGTAAGCTGCTCAAAATACAAATATTATTATAAAAT
This sequence comes from Theocolax elegans, assembly GCA_026168455.1. Taxonomy (NCBI): domain Eukaryota; kingdom Metazoa; phylum Arthropoda; class Insecta; order Hymenoptera; family Cerocephalidae; genus Theocolax; species Theocolax elegans. The sequence continues at coordinate 46,133,446 of CM047426.1, read as the reverse complement.
TATAAAAAATTATTTTTTAAACATTTATAATGCTGGATTTTTAGTTTTACATCCCTTACAAGAATTATAATACTAATCTGAAGGATTACTATAAAAGTATCAACATTATTATTATTATTATTCAGCAATACATTGTTTAGATTTCACAAACTTGTCACTGTCACGTTATCATATTATTCATAATAATCATATATCCGATTTATTTATATATCTTTTGTATTAAATACGTATATTCAGTTATTGTAATAATGATGTTTATATATTTTTATAGTAATCCTTCAGATTAGTATTATAATTCTTGTAAGGGATGTAAAACTAAAAATTCAGCATTATAAATGTTCAAAAATTAATTTTTTACATTTGTATAATAATATTTGTATTTTTAGCAGCTTACAGGGGATTAGATGGATACTGAAACAAGTGAAGATACTTTTCTACCACTCCAAGGTAAGTGCAAAAATTTTTTTGCAATGATCATGCTAATAGATTCATCGTTATAAGGCAACAAATATACATTTCTATTAATATTTCGGGCACTTTTCCCGGATATTTTGACCATAAGTGATCTTAATGATTTAGACCCACTTTGGAAATTTTTAGGCAGCTTCTGACTATAAAAAGACATCTTTTAGACAGTATTAGGTTACCAGAGTCCGGAGCAGAATTGCTGATTTTCACTATTTAAGGTTTAAATGGCTTACAAGAGTGTGACAGCATACATTTATGTCTTTAAAAGTATTTTTAATGAAAAGCTGGGAAAATTTTACAAAAAAAGTCATACTTATGTTTTTAGTGAAAAATGCATCCCCTGGGAGCTAAAAATTCATGAAAATGGGCATGTAATGTAAAAAAGAGCTAAAATGTCAACTTTGACTATCTGTAACTTAAAATAGTGGCCCAGAAAAAATCTGAAAAAATTCAGGAGAACTACTGGATACCTCTAAAACATATTCCCACAGTAATAGCAATATTTATTTTTTGCATCTTCGATGTCACAGAGAACCACCCATATATACATATATATATATATGTATATGTATATCTTTACATTTTTAATTTTTATTTTGATCAATACGAATTCCGCTTGATTAATACTTTTAATTTTCTTTGAAATTGTTGTATAATATTGATTGTGTTACTCTGTTACTATGTTATAATGAAAACTACGTGTTTATACTCTACCCAATAAACCTTGAGTTAAATGCCATTACAAATATAAAGTCTGATTACTTAAGCTATACATTTACAAAACTTGCGTTTGGGGGCTTTGAACCTCCATAAACATTAAAAAAGAGTATCGACAATCTCCTATCGTACAATAATACTAGTTTATGCATCTTTTGGTGGGGCCCGTCTGAAGTCCTATCAAATTTTTGGGCTTGGGCCCATTAGAGCAGGGAATTGGGATACCGAGACATGCGGTCAACCAAAAATTAGGCCATATTAACGGAAACCAGTGTACGATAAAGAGCAATCAGCACCAAGAATTACTATTAGAGGTGATACCCTGTAATAGTGACTTCAGGGGCCCCTACTGTGGGACCTATTGCGTTTAGAGCTTTGTGCCCATTGAGACTTTTGTTTAGGACGGCAAGATACACAACATTTAAAATATTCAGCGAAATTGACGGTAACCACATTTTCCATAGCCGTGTTACGGGGTCCTTTATTTGAAATTTACGGTAAGGTAGAAGCGCATCAGAACTTGGTCACGCGACTGGCAACACTGCGCGATGCTCATGCAGCGGTTACCGATAACTCTACAAGAGCGCAAGAGCATCAAGCCAGATATTACGACAAGAAACACCGTGATGTAACATACCAGGTTGGTGACCAGGTCATCAAGCGAAATCGCATATAGTCCGCTGATCAGGGCGTTGCCGCTAAACTAGCACCGAAACACGTCGAACCGCATACTATAGCTGCCATTTTGGATGTAAATGTGTTCTAATTGAAAATGCAGGACGGTCAAGATGCTGTCAAGGCGCACGTCAGCCAAATTAAACTGTATGTTAGCAAGTCCGACCCCGCGGATTTGAATACGGACTCCGCGCAGGCTGTCGACACAACTGACCTACCCATTCAGATTCCGTAGGATAACTTTCGTACACGCGGTCGGCCGAAACGGGTCCTAGTGACGGCAACCCTAAGTATTATTATTTATGGCACCAACCCTGATTTTAGAGATGGATCCCTAGAAGCCATCTACGTGGTCTACCCGGATTTGGCGCCCGGTTACTTAACCCGCCCAATAACCATCGCCGCCACAGCCGCTGTCCAATAGGCCCATCGGGCCATCGAAGCCGCCCTAGCCGCTATCGGAGCCATCGAGGAGCAGTCCGTCTACGAGACCCCAGAGGAGGGAGCGGGCGGCGGAGTTCCACTCCCAGTGGAGCGTAGCCGAGCGTTGGCGGAAACATCACCAACAACGCGCCGTCGAGCCTCAGAGAAGCTAGACTGCTCTTTCTACGAGGCCATTCCTATCCCAATACACCACGATTAGGAGGCATTCCAACGCTAAGTTAAGGACGCGCGGAACCTGGACCGCCGCAGCAAGGAGGTAGAAGAAGAGACCTTCTGCGTCCTGCAAAGCTTCCTGCGCTGGTACGGTAAAACACGATATCGGCTGGCGGGCGAGTATCCTCGCATGACGACAAACCAGAGGGCGAGCCGCAAAGACGCAACCCAGAGCAAGCAGAGCTTCGGAGCGTCGCAATTCCAATACAGGATTGGGCTCTACGCTCCTCACTCAAACCTATCGCCTCTAATTGTAAGACTCAAACTTTTTTGTTTGGTTATTGTAAATTTTGTTCGAACTTCTACAACTATGATAGTCGAGGCATTGACTTGGCTGATGGCATGTACATCCCGTTTGTGGAGATGGTCTTAAGGCTTAATGTTGTTTTGGATTCACAGTTATCTTGGAAGTTTGCATGTGGATAATATCACAAAAAATGTTGATAGAGTATTGTATACTCTGCGATTTTTAACAAATACACTATTCGGGCTCTTAGAAAGCGGTTCGCCAAGGCACCGTTGTTTCCCCACACAGACTATTAAGAAAGTGACAATTCTTACAAAATACTTTTATGACTTTATACTTACAGATAGAAATTCGTGGCCTGGCCTCACTAAAGGATTTTAAGGCTGCGGCTTGGAGACACTTCTCGGCACATCATTTTATCTACTGACTTACTGTGATATTCGTCGTATTTGTATTTATTTTGCGACTGTGATATTTTGTAACTGTGACATCACTGTGCAATATTATATTTATACAATCCCTTACATAGTATTTATTTTTATTTAAGAATTATAAATTTTATTAATTTTTATTTAAGAAAGTAAAAGAGAGGTCCTTTGTTGCAAATAAATACGGAAGCTGATCTCCTCTCTCTACCTCCAAATCCTGGGTGTCCTTCACAATGAGGAGACGTTGGTCAGGCAAAAAAAATTTTCTCTATTATCCATATTAACATAAATTAGCTTAATGCTCATTTTAGCTCCTTAGAAGCAATGGTTTTTCCACAGACCCACGATGTGATTGCACTTACGGAAATATTTTTAAATGAATCGGATGCCTCGGACGTAGGCAAGTTGCCGGGTTATACTTTGCATAGACTTGATCGGTTGGGTAAAGAGGGTGGAGGTATAGCTGCTTATATTAGAAGTGAATACAAATTAAATACGTTGGCACATTCAGATAGGCAGTTCTCCAATTCACCGGAATATTTTTTATTACACATTATAGGTAAACTTTCGTCGTTGGTTCTGGGAGTTGTCTATAGAAGGCCAACGGCAGCTTATCCTTTGAAATTATTTTGTATTGTCGGATGTACTTCCGTCGCATGGCCATGTTGTTATTATGGGTGATTTTAACATAGATATAAAAATAGCGGGCGGTGCGGCGGACATGATGAGGGCAAATATATCTGGTCTTAACCTTACGCTTATAGCCTCGGAACCGACTCATCATGCAATCACATCAGTTGGTACATCCCATATATGGCTTGATCTTTTCCTTCTTCGTGAGCCTGTACTTTACTACAAATTTGTAAAGTCTTCGACTCCCTTCGCGGCGAGCCATGACTCTATCACAATTTACATTCAAATTGAGAGGCAGCCAACTGCGGTAAGGAGGTATTGAACGCGGTACTTGGAGGGGATCAACCTTGGAGATTTGGATTCAGCTATCACTAACATTTTTAACACAGGCTTGTCTCTTGCTTATCCATATAGTGGGTTTCAAATCTCTAGTCAAAATGTTTCGCCTGACCAACAGTTAAATACGTCTTGTCCTTCGTTGTCTTTAGATATAAGTTCAAGTTAATGTAACATGCGTGCAATTGTCTGATCAAATCTCCATTTCTCATAATGTCATTCTCACAATGAAAATTCATTTAATTCACATAGCATGTCATCATCTAACTTATTTACCATCTTAACAAATTCATATACCATGTCATCACCTAATTTATTTTCCATCACAGCTAATTCGTATAATTCTCATAAATTTCATCCAGCTAATGTATATTCTCTCTCATTTTCGCATCCATGTAATTCACTTTATAATGTTAGCTTTCTTATATCTGATTTTTCGGCGTCAGCCCTGTCCACCTTTGATGATATGGCGCCATGTAAACTGGTAACAATTGGGAATAAACATAAGCTGTGGATTTCGTCTAAAATTAGGGGTCTGATCAAATTTAGAAACTCGGCTTTTAGACCTTTTCAAACCTCACGATAAATTGAAGATTATGAGAGGTGCAAAATTTTAAGAAATAAAATCTCTAATATGCTTGATAGCAATAAATACAGGTATCTCTCAAATAAACTAATGCATGGTACAGATCCTATGGCGAAATGGAGAGAGTTGAAAGGCTTAAGATAGGGCTCTAAATTGGGTTCATCACCCTTAGAATTTTGGCCACTCAGTAATTAAATGCCTACTATGAATCTACTTCAAATCGTTTGTCACCACTTCCACAAAGTTTTCTTGATTCATTATGCATGATGAATGTTAATGACTATCTTACTCCTGCTAGATTTGAGTTTGATGCCATCCATCCTAGAGGAGTTCAGCGCGTTTTCAGCAAAGCGAAATCATGGGCGGTGGGGACGGATGGGTTATTGGTGAAAATGTTAAAGCTCTTAGACCCGCAGATAATTCCGCATTTAGTTGAGATTTTCAATGAGTTATTGGTGATCGGTTTCTTTCCGGAATGTTGGAAGCGGACCTTGATGTTTCCGCTGGCGAAGTCAAACAGGATTGACAAACTTTTCGAAATCTCGAAACTGTTGGAACGATTGGTTCACTTTCAATTGTCGTCATACTTGAAAAACCATCATTTGATAAATTCTAGACAGGCAGATTTTCGCGGGAGACACAACACGCAGACGGCACTTTTGGGGGTTCTGGACGATGTTAGAAGGGCTATAGATTCTCGTATGATAACTGTCTTAATCCTGCTTAACTTCTCTAAAGCGTTTGACTCAGTGCCGCATGGGCCGCTCCTGCTTAAACTGTGTAGGATGGGTTGTACTGGCGCAGTACTGAAATGGTTTTATCACTGTTTAGTAGGTCGCATGCAGGTGGTTGTGAATGAGGTTGGCAGTTGCTTGGACTGGCTTGTGGTGAATTCTGGGGTACCACAGGGCAGCGTCTTAGGGCCACTGTTGTTCTCGATTTTCATTAATGATTTGTCGGATTTGCTTCAATTTAGTGAATGCATGCTCTATGCTGATGATGCCCAGGTTTATTATTTTGTTTTACCAGCGGATTTTGAGTCAGGTGTACACCGAATTACCCTGGATGCGAATGCGGTAGCATCCTGGGCTGTATCAAATGGTCTTGCACTAATAAACGTTAAAAAGACAAAGGTAATGATCCTAGGTAGTCAGGCATATGTTTCGCGAGTGGATCTGGCCGCTGTTCCTCGGGTTAAGTTGTTTAATTCCTATTTGGATTATGAAAATGAAGTTAAGTCGTTGGGTGTATGGTTGTCGACCACCCTAGACTGGTCAAAGCAAGTGGTGTCATTATCACAGAGGGTCCATGGAGTCTTACGTTCATTACGGTTTCATAGGAGAGCATTCTCTCAGAGTACTAGGAAATATTTTGTGGATACGCTGATAATGCCTCACTTTGATTATGCATGCGCTGTATATAATGATCTAGATCAAATGCGGAACCTAAGACTCCAACGATTCCTCAATGCGTGCGAATTGTGTGGGGAAACCTGCACAGATATGATCATATAACACCATACAGATTACATTTGCGATGGTTGTCGGTCGAGTCTAGACGTTTGTATTGCATTGGATCATTGGCATTTAGCTCGTAATTCAACTCATTATTTTGCTGAACATTTCATTAAGAGCGACAATTCAGCAGATAATCATCGATATCCTTCTCCATTTTCTCCTAAACCTCTAACCTACTTTCCTCCACGTACAGAATCGTTAAATAAATCTTTAGTCATTACTACCTCTAAACTGTTAAATTCATTCCAATTCATTCCATTTGACCCATCGCACATATATCATTTCAAATCAACATTGTTTCATCATAAAACCGAAATAGGCTATGTCATGTTTTTGATACTTTACGTATATTATTATTGTTATAGTTCATCCCTCTATTTATCATTGTAATTTGAATTTTGTGTTCATGCGATTTTTGCGTTATTATTCTATTGTTGTCTTACTTTTTTATATTATAATTATTGTTGTTTTACTTTCTATATTACAAATATTGTTTTAATTTTTAATTTTAATTTTTAAAGCGATGATTGTTCTTTTTATGTGCGAATTTGTCGTATATATTTTATTTTATTATAATTATATTATAGCGCAAATTGTGTATTAGGTGTTAATGGGGTTTCTACTCCTATAATCCCAAAAAAGATTTATCTCTCTCTCTCTCTCTCTCTCTCGCGTCAATAGGCTTCTACACTCCCTACATTATTATAATAAGGCATTATCGGTAAAGCTCCGCAAAAATCTGTCCGTCGAGTCCAGACGCTCATATCTCATTGGTTCCCTGGCTCATAACATTATTGCTCACAATGCACCCTCATATTTAGCAAATCATTTCACGAAACTCAATACCCCGGGCCAAAATCCCCGCTCTTCCTCTCGTCATCCACCCAAATCACTAACGTATCTCCCACCATGCACCGAAGCATTAAATAAATCATTTGTTATAACCTACACCCGCATCCTAAACCATTGCCCTTCCATCACTTTTAATCATTCCTTCATAGACAAGTTTAAAATAATCTTATTTAATCATCTGTTTCGGTTCGACCAAACAGCCTTGTCTACACGAGTCACGACTGAAGGTTTGGTACTACGGCCTATCCCTCACCTTGATGAAGCTGCGTAATCGTGTACTTTTGTTTGGCGCTTCGTTACTACGTGCAATATTTATTTTTCTAAGTGTAACATCGTTTATTCTGTTACTTCTATTTTTTGTACTAATTTGTTCATCTATTTATTTATTTATTTGGGCCCATTATATTGCAAGCGTTATACTGATTGTTATTTATTTTTTAAGTATTTATTGTATATATTTTTATTTTATTCTATTGTTTTTATTGTTTTTAATATTTTTGTAATTTTATTTTATTTAGTTGTAAACTTTTTGCGCTACTTATTTTCTATTTTTGCAAATAATGCCTACAGCGTTTCTACCCCAAAAGACCGAAAAATAAAAATCAATCAATCTCTCTCCCGCTCTCTCCCTCTCTCATTGTACTATTTTGTAAGTCTTCGCAGCCAGACAGGGTTGTACCCAAAGGCTGCAATAAACTATTATCAATCAATCAATCACTCTCTTTATATTAATATATTGAACATTCTTGTCTCCGCGGGCGTTTAGTACGTATTGTATGCAGATGATCTGCAAGTTTATTTTCAGATGCCTTATAGCGAGCTGAGTGTGGAAATATATATATTTGGTAAAGAACTATTTTATTGTCAAACGATCTACGAAGTGGTTTACGCTTCTATTTTATCGAGGTTGTTGGCAGATCTCTTTTCAACGACCAACAGTAAACTGCCAGCATATTTATGTCCCATCTTCCTTGATACCTGTGCTCTATTTCCTTGATATCTTGGTGAAATCTCTCTCCCTGTTCTTCACTGTAAACACCTAGGTTTTCTGGAAACTCGTCTACGTGGGAATATAAAAAATGTAATTTTAGATTCATTAAGCAGCCTTGATTTTTTTAACTATTTACTAAATCTAGTACTATGTGTTTGTAATTCTGGCTCTTATAATTTCCGAGAAAATTCTTAATTACATTCTTAAAATATAACCATGCTTCTTTCTCTGCAAGATTCATTTTCGTAACACAAATTTCATCATTTATCATATTACGAATCTGAGGGCCATCGAAAATTCCTTTATTTACTTTAGGATCACTTAATTTGGAAAACTAATTTCGCAGATACTTAAAACAGCTACCATCTTTATCTAAAGATTTTACCCACTGTTTCATAAGTCCCAATTTGATGTGCAAAGGTGGTATTAGAACTTTCGATCGATCAACCAGTGGCTTTTCTTTATATTCTTAAAACCCGGTTCGAACGTTTTTCTTGGGGGCCAGACACTCTTTGTGTAATGATTCTTCCTATCCATACTATACCATTCACATAAATAGCAAGGATGTTTATCCCGATTGTTGGCCTAGTAGTATTGTTAGGATTTTAAGATCCCCACATATTTGCCATTTATGATAATTGTTTTTTATTCGGTTTAATATTACTTCCTTATTACAGTATTCTTCATCCAATATTACCGAATATCCTATAGGAATGGCTGCATACACATTTGTATTGTGTAACAGAACAGCTTTCAAACTTCTCTTCGACGAATCGATGAACAATCTCCGCTCATTGGGTTTGTAACATCCATGTTTAAAATGATTCATCAACCCAACTATATCTTTGCAGCAGACTAATGAAAATTCTTCATCATTAGCGAAAAGAAAGAGATCTGCCAACAACGTCGCTAAAACGGAAGCGTAAACCACTTCGTAGATCGTTTGACAATAAAATAGTTCGTTACCATAAAAAGGAGTAGTGGGTTTGCAATTTTTATGGATATTTTGTTGCTTTTTTGCATTGTCCTACTAAATGACTAATCTTATCACTCTTTTTACGTCCGTGACCTTCAACTGACCTGGACCATAACCTGATAGGTGTGTAATTTCCTCGGATTTGGATGTAGCGATTCAAAAAAACCCAAAATACAATGATTGTAGCCTTTTTTAATAAATTTCGACGATTTGACCTTCTAATAACCTTGATCTTGAGGTTATTGGGTTTAAGTAACCTTGGGTTTGGAATCAGCGATTCTAAAAACCCCTAGATACGATTGTTTTAGCCTATTTTTATTAAATTTTGATATTTTGACCTTCAATTAACCTTGAACACGACCTGATGGGGGCAAACTGACCCGGATTCGGAATCAGCGACCCAAATTACGTATAAGTACCATGGTCCGGTTGTTGGGACTTTGACTTTTTTTGTGGGACTGTGTTATTAATTTAAGAGCATTTAATTTAAATATTTTTTAAATAAAAATTTCAAAATTGTATGGATACATAAGTGAGTAGATAATGTATATTTATATAAAACAATATTTTAAATAGACAAGTATGTATTTATTAGAAACAGAAGGTTATTTAAGGAATAAATTTGTTTATAATAATCAAAAGAAATATATGGGCTCTGTAACTAAAGGTAAAAATAAATTGGATATAATTATGGATTAAAACGCAAATTTTGAAAGAGGGTGCAAATTACGAATTACGAAAGAAATGGAATAAACAGGTTTTTCTTTATATGCTGCTAAAATTTTATAAATAGTTCTTTAGAATTAATACAAAAATTTATTTATTTAAGAACAAAGTTTTATTACTCTAAAAGTACAAAATATTAATGACAGAACTTTTGTCGATGATCCTTCGTCATTAAATAAATTAATTTTAGGAGGTGAAGTTATATTTAGATCCGTTTAAAATAATCCAAAATTTTAATAAGTTGTTGCTAAATACTACAATTTAATAAGTATATGCACTTTACTATTTTTGGTAAGTTAATTTTTCATTAACATTTATAATTATTAAAATATAAATTTAAGCTTTATAAGAATTCATATAGTTTAAAATTTACATTTAACATTTGATATGTCTTTATTTTTTTTATTATTTTTATTCTGATTTCATTACACTAAATTTTGGTAAAAACTTTTATTTATAAATTATAATCGTATTTAAAAAAAAATTAAATTTTTGATATAAAACCCAATGCACTATAACAGTACATCCAAGGTGTGTGTGAATCTGTTTAGTTTCTAAGGTGTCCATGGTAGTGAAAAAACAATACAATTTAAAACATTATTTCAAATAAATTAATTACGAAAAAACTTCTTTGAAATTAAAAATAGGGGGTTGGTGCGCAAAGCGCGCAGTGGGGCAAAGCCCCCTAGCATATGTATATAATTTTAGTATGTGATATTACTTATAGTTTTACTATTAACTTTACATTCCCTGTAATATAATACACGCTATTTACCGACACGGTGGCGAAGTGGCGGAGACGCACCTCGGCCGATCATGAAAATTAAGCAGCACTGAGTTCGGTTGGCACTTGGATGGGTGACACCAATCTTGTGCGGCTTTCGAGATCGGTTAGGTGTTTTTCCCCGAGATTGGGGCTACGCGAGGTGACCAGAACATCTAAAAAGAATGTTTCAATACACCGGTCGTCTCGGGGAAGGTTTTCCTACAAGGTTTTCCCTTCCTCACGGGCATAACCCCGGGCGGTGGGGACCGGGATGGGAAAAACTGGAATGTCCTCACCTCCGCACATAGGTGGTAGAGGTGTCCTTGTAAAAACCCGTTTAATAATGGGTATACGGGGTGATGAGCAAAGAGAATAAAAAAATGCACGCTATTTATTTATATTGTCTTTTATAAACTGTATTTATTATATTTTTGTAATGTACAAATAAACATGCATCTATCTATCTTTCTCTCTGTCTCTCTCTCTCTCCCTGGCGCGGTGAGTACAAAGACGTTCGTCTATATATATCCGTATATCAAATAAGATTATTGTATTCACGAAACAAACTCGAGTTTTAGCGTATTACAAATCGGACGGCCACTGTCTACAGCTCGTATCTATTAAATTAGTTGCACTTTTGCTGTAGACAGTTGTCCATAAATCACACAAAATCGATTGCAAAATTTTGGAGGTTAGTCAGAGATATTTGCATGCGACAGAAAGTTAGCGGTTAAATCTGCCCACGGAGTTCAGGCCAACGTTGCGACTATCAACTTGCGAAAATGGCAACATCGCGAGGCTGCTTTGTTTGCGGGGCACGGCTGACGCGCAAGGACTATACAGATGTGTGTAACCTACGCAATAATATAGCTCACATGAATTGTTTCGAGGTCGTGCCGGGATCGTCTGAGCGGCGCCGTTGCGTGCTCGAGAAAACTAAGTCGAAAACACTAGTAACAGCTTTAATCGACACGAGGGCGCCACCGCCCGGGTTACCGCGCCAGACTATCGCGACCGACAGTGCCGCGCCGGTGACCACGCCTACTCCTACCACCTCTTGTGTCAAGCGTGTAGCCTCGCCTTCGTCGCCATCAACGTCGCAGGTTGCTAAGCAACCTCGCCGCGCTCCGCCCGCGAAGCCCAAACAGGGCGCGCACTGTGGTGAGCCGTGTTGAGGGTAAGGTGGACGAGGTTAAGGCTGAACTAAAGGATTTAAAGCGAGATGAGCGTATAAATAAGCTGGAAAATCGGGTTAGTAACTGTTCAAAAAGATTTCTGCCGACCACAATGTCGAGACCATGCCCCGAATATCGGGAGACGGCGGAGTCCCGTTTTTTTTGGATAATCACCCCATCGTGGATGTTTATTGCGCCGTGAAAATGCCGGCAGGCCGGATGGCTTAAATGGTTTGTTTAATATAGGGGGCAGTGGCCTAATAATTAATTTATTTTGCGGATATTTGTTACAGGCACAATTATAAATTGTTGTATTTTATTTTCCCGCCTATTCCGCCTTTCCCGCGTTGATTCCTTTTCTGCCTTCCCCATCTTATTGAGGTGCCAATGAGGGGGAACGAATTCAAGAGGAACGTGGAAAGGACCGCCATCGAGAGCAGGGATGGGGGGAGTACTCTATATAAGAAGAAGGCTATCGCCTCGTGAGTTCAGTTTTTGTATGGCTATCGCCTCGTGGGTTCAGTTTTGTATTTTGCGAGAATTTGAATAAACTATTATTATCAAAGTTTATATGTTTTTTTTTTCTTTCCTAATTTTCTCTCTCGTGTGAATAATTTTGGTGCCGTGACCAGGATTCCATAACCTGAGAGTGGGAGAGAAAATAAGTGAAGCTTAAGTGTTAGTGAACAGTTTGTGTTGTGCGCGTTCGCGAACTGTGACGTATGTCAAGAAGTGCGATGAGCTCGACTGATGCGCTTAGGCATCGGTCACGTGAACGACGTTTGAGACATGGGGCTAGATCACACGAACGGACGTCGAGTATTTCTAACAACAGCGAGCCGGTAAGTTTCATAACACGTTCCTATGCGTCAGATAGTACTGCGTCTGCGAACTCCTCGCGTAAAAGACATTTACTCGAAGCGGCAGAATCTAGAGCTAAGACTAGAAGATCTATTTTGGAAGAGCGGGAGCGGATAGAGTTAGCACGTATTGAGGAGCTTCTGGAGGCGAATTTAGATCGTTCCGATTATGGGCAATCAGAGCACAGTTTGAACTCTGGCTCCAAGGACCAACAAAAACGTGCTTCGCGTGAAAATAATCGATTCCAAATAAACCACCCCGAGGAGAGTTTAGCTTCGCGCAGTGTACGTGAATGTCCCTTAAATCGACCCAGATCGTCGTGTGATGTTTCTAAGTGGGTAGAAGAAAGTTTTAAGCAATCATTGGATGCTGGTAGGACGAGTCAGATGGGTCGAGAATGCGGCGACGGAGCCCAACGTTTTCTAATTAATAGATTAACGACTGTTAAGGCGTTACCAACATTTTCTGGCAATTGCCTTGAATGGTTAAGATTCAAGAAATCCTTTGAGCTTTCGACCGACTTGGGTGGCTACTCAGAGGAAGAGAACATTGCAAGGTTATACGATGCGTTGAGGGGTGAAGCCAAGGATGCGGTAGATGCCTTACTAATTACGGCCTCCAGCGCACGGGATATGTTGAGGACTTTAGAATTGCGATTTGGTAATCCGGATTTAATAATTGATACCGTAGTTCGAGATATAAGAAAGTTACCGAAAATAAATACTGCTAAAAATGATTTGATATCCTTTGCCTCTGCTGCTATGCAGACGTTGAACCAAATCGGCCACTTGTATAACCCGGAATTAGCGAAAGAGGTAATTGGCAAAATGCCCTCCGCATTAATTTATGGGTATAACGAGTTTATGATGGGTCGGTTAGATGAACCTCGGCTACTAACTCTGGCGGACTATTTGTACCGAGAAGCCGAAAAGGCATGTAAAGCTGGAACTTCGTTTGTAAATAAAGCACATCGTAGCCCTGTGACACGACCTCAACATAATGCAGTTTCGGCCAAATGGCGACCAGCCCTGGTAGCAGCGCCGTCAAAGTGCATTGAGAGATCACCGAACAAATTAGCAACCGATCGTGAGAGGGCACCGCCACTTAAAAGGTTTAATCCGTGTGCCTATTGCAAACGTGGAGGACACCGGGTGACTAAATGTGAGGAATTTATTAAAGAACCTATATTCCGTCGATGGCGATGGGCTCGAAAATCTGGGGTTTGCTTCAAGTGCCTCGAATTGGGTCATCTAGTAAGAGATTGCGACAGCGAAAACTGTTCGGTCGCTCATTGTGAAGGTTCACACCACCGTCTGCTTCACGATTCTAGATGTACTCTTGACAACAAAGTTCAGTTAAACGAAGGTACTGCGGCTAGTAAACCCAAGAAGTCATGACTAGATGTGAAGCTTGACGATCGCGTTCTCCTGAAGATTCTCCCTATCAGACTTCACGGACCCGCGGGTACCGTAGACACGTATGCCTTATTGGATGAAGGCTCGACTATAACGATAATTGACTTAAATATAGCCAGAAAGTTGGGATTGCGCGGTCGTCGTACATCTTTGAATCTGATAGGAATAGACAGCAAACGACCCTATAAGGTTATTAGCGAAAAGGTGACGTTACACGTAGAGGGATCATTTGGCCGGCACATCCTGAAAAATGTGAGTGCGATTAAGGATCTCTTGTTGCCATCTCAAACGGTAGATGTCGGTTGGCTAAAAACCCAACATCATCTACAGTCTGTGACATTAACCCCTATGGTGAACGCAATACCAATGATACTCATTGGACAGGATCACGGGAACTTAATTGTCACGCGGGAAGCGTTGGTTGCGGATCGCAAGTCAGCAATAGCGTCTCGGACTTTGTTAGGGTGGGTCGTGCATGGTGTGGCAAACGGCACTACCGTGCCATCTTCGACAGTAGATCGACAGGTTTTCGTGTCTATCGAGAAGCCAGGTGACACGCTGGACATAGAAGACCGCATCGATGATCTGGTCAAAGAATATTTTAGGATAGATTCGATGGGAATTTCGACTATCCCCAAACCATATAGTCTCGATCTCGAAGCCTGTGACATATTGCGTCAAACAACTCGGCGAACGGTACACGGTTGGGAGACGGGTCTTCTGTGGAAGCATAATGAGGTTGAATTTCCTGAAAGCAAAAGGAATGCCTTAACTCGTCTGAAACGTATAGAAGATAGAATGGATAAAGACCCCCGTTATGCAAATTTGTATTCTGCCGAGATGAATCGATTGATTACGAAAGGCTATGCTAGGGAGGTCACTAACGCCTCAGAGAAGTGCAAACTTTGGTATTTGCCTCATTTTGGAGTAACAAGTGCGAGCAAGCCAAATAAAATACGACTGGTCTTCGATGCGGCTGCAAGGGCTCACGGAGTGTCGTTGAACGATCACTTGTTAGCCGGGCCGGACTTGTTGTGCTCGTTATTGGGAGTATTAATGAGATTTCGGCAACGACCGGTAGCCTTTAAAGGTGACGTTCGAGATATGTTTCTGAAGATAAGCGTGAGACCTGAAGATCAAGATGTGCAGCGATTCCTATGGAGGGGGATGGACCGGGAAAATGTGCCTAAAGAATATGTAATGACGTCGTTGATATTCGGAGCACGATCGTCGCCATGTAGTGCCTTGTTCGTAAAAAACCAAAACGCCGAAGAACACTCCCACCATAAGCCGGAAGCAGTAGAAATCATTAAGCGAAATTGTTACATGGATGATGTTCTAGCATGCTGCAACAGCGTGGAAGAAGCAACTGCAGTGATATCGGATATAATCGAGATAAACAATAGTGGAGGTTTCGACATGCATGGCTGGTCCAGCAATAAGAATAAAGTATTAGACGGAATTTCGAATAACGACAAAGTTGCTGACTCAGTTGAACTAAACTACTCAGAATCCTCCATTATTCCGCAAAGAGCGCTGGGACTGCATTGGAACACTTACTCCGACGATTTCGAATTCAAGATTAATACCGCCAAGATTCCACTAAATATTCTGTCAGGTGCCATTAGGCCCACTAAGAGAGAATTCCTTCGATACGTAATGTCGGTGTTCGATCCTATAGGGTTTATAACACCTTTATTAATTCAGGCCAAAATTATCATGCAAGCGATATGGGTTAGTGGTATTCCATGGGATGCTCCTTTGGCCGATGAGGAGTTCGCGAGCTGGAAGGATTGGCTAAGGGATTTGCAGAAAATAAATCATTGCGTAATTCCGCGATGGTATGGAATAAAGGAATCCTCGATAAAGAGCTTACAACTCCACGTGTTTTGTGATGCTAGCCAAAAGGCATTTGCTACGGTTGCGTATTGGAGGTGTGAGAGTATCGATGGAATTATAAGTACGAGTTTTGTTTCGAGTAAAGCCCGCGTTTTCCCACTTAAGCCCCTATCCGTGCCTAGATTGGAATTACAAGCTGCAGTGTTAGGTTGTAGGTTGTCCAAAATGATACAAAAGGAACATGATTTCGTGATTTCCCGCAGGGTATTTTGGACGGATTCTCGAGTTGTATGGCATTGGATTCAGTCAGATCCTCGAGTTTATCACACCTATGTGGCCAATAGACTCGCGGAAGTCAGCGAATTATCGGCCAAATCAGATTGGCGTTGGCTCCCGTCGCTAAGCAATCCCGCAGATCACGCTACAAAGAGAACGGGACTACCATTAAACAAAGACTCCGTGTGGTTCCGAGGCCCAGACTTCTTAAGGTTGGAAGAAAGCCACTGGCCGGCTCAAAATAATATTTCTAATGTAGAAGTTACGACCATAAGTGAAATCGAAAAGAAGAGGGTCTGTATGCAGATTGTGATTCAAGGAACCCATGATAGGGTGTTACCAGACCATACGAGATTCTCGAAATGGAATCGGTTATTGCATAGTACCGCGATGGTATACCAGGCTGCAGAAAAATGGAAATCGTTCAGAGGTGAAAAAGTTCAAAGATGTGAGAAAGATGCTAAATATGAGAGTATAGGTAGCACAAAAAATCACTTAATGAGAGCCGAGAAATCATGGATTGCGGAAATTCAGAATGATAGTTTTCCAGAGGATATAGATAATCTTAAAAAAGGCCACGGATTACGACCGAAAAGTCGGTTGATAGCCTTGACGCCCACGCTTGATGAGCAAGGTCTATTGCATGTACAAGGTCGCGTACCGAAAGGGACATTTGCCACGTTCAATAGTTGCCCGTTGATATTGGACGGCAGACATCGTGTAACTCGTCTAATCATAGCTCACTACCACGAAAAGGCCTTGCATGGAAGCGAAAACATGGTCGTAAACGAATTGCGTCAACGTTACTGGGTGGTTGGATTACGTAACGCATTGAAAGGCATCATAGCCAATTGTTTAATATGCCGACTGCTTCGAGCAAAACCCAAACAGCTCATGATGGCGGACCTACCTCCGGGCAGAATTGCGTATGGTCTAAGACCGTTCAGCCACTGTGGTGTAGACTACTTTGGTCCCTTGTCGGTTACGATAGGGCGACGCCATGAAAAAAGATGGGTAGCTCTATTCACATGTCTAACGACACGTGCGATCCATGTCGAAATTGCTCATAGCTTGAGTACGGATTCGGCGATCATGGCTCTTCGACGGATGTCGGCTAGACGAGGCCAACCTCTCGTTGTCTATTCTGACAATGGCACGAATTTTAGAGGAGCCTGTACAGAATTGCTAATGGCTGTGAAAACTTTAGACATTAATAAACAGAAGAAATATGCATTAGACAATGGAATGGAATGGCATTTCATACCCCCGGCCGCTCCTCACATGGGAGGAGTTTGGGAACGCCTTGTGCGATCAGTTAAGAATGCCTTGTCCGTGGTTCTCAAGGAACGTGCGCCTAAGGAAGAAACCCTGATGACATTTTTGGTTGAAGTGGAAAATATCGTCAATTCGCGTCCGTTGGTACATGTACCGTTAGACCATCGGGATGACGAAGCCCTCACCCCCAACCACTTTTTGTTGGGTACCTCATCAGGGCGGATAGTATTGAATAAATACGAAATAAATAAATCGTGTCCACGTAAACAATGGCAATCAGCACAATCCCTAGCCGATTTGTATTGGAAAAAGTGGCTTAGGGAATACTTACCCACCATCCTGCCTAGAAAAAAATGGCACAAGAAAGAGGAGAGCCTGAAAATTGGGGATGTGGTATTGATTGCGGATTACCAAGCGCCGAGGAACCAGTGGAGAAAAGGGCTCGTAGATGCAGTTTTCCCGGGCGAAGACGGCCAAGTTCGTGTGGTCAGATTAATGACTAAAAATGGTCGAATTATGAGACCTGTCGTTAAATTGATTAAACTAACTCGATCTAAAAGTATACAAGGAAGTTAGACCTTGTAGGGGGGAGAATGTTCAAAAAGATTTCTGCCGACCACAATGTCGAGACCATGCCCCGAATATCGGGAGACGGCGGAGTCCCGTTTTTTTTGGATAATCACCCCATCGTGGATGTTTATTGCGCCGTGAAAATGCCGGCAGGCCGAGGATGGCTTAAATGTTTTGTTTAATATAGGGGGCAGTGGCCTAATAATTAATTTATTTTGCGGATATTTGTTACAGGCACAATTATAAATTGTTGTATTTTATTTTCCCGCCTATTCCGCCTTTCCCGCGTTGATTCCTTTTCTGCCTTCCCCATCTTATTGAGGTGCCAATGAGGGGGAACGAATTCAAGAGGAACGTGGAAAGGACCGCCATCGAGAGCAGGGATGAGGGGAGTACTCTATATAAGAAGAAGGCTATCGCCTCGTGAGTTCAGTTTTTGTATGGCTATCGCCTCGTGGGTTCAGTTTTGTATTTTGCGAGAATTTGAATAAACTATTATTATCAAAGTTTATATGTTTTTTTTTTCTTTCCTAATTTTCTCTCTCGTGTGAATAGTAACATAGAAACAAGTAGCAAGGACGTGGTCAAAGGACGTGGTCAAGTGGCAACGGGTTCTCCCCCTACTCAGATACGCTCGCGTGGCTTGGTCGTCAAATGGTCATCGACTATATCCAGAGATGCGGTGATAGAGAAGGCGCGCCTTTTAAAAGGACGAAGAGCTCGGGTCGTTTTTGGTGAGAGTGACGAGAACTCATTATTTATAAGGCCTCTTTGGCCGAAACCGGTGTTTGAACTGTGGCAAGCAGCTATTCGCAAATCAAGCAAACTGGACTACGCGAGGCCCATAGTCTTAGATTTAGTTGTATTTATGCACGAGGTGAGGGATGGTCCGTTGAGGCGAGTAAGCTCGGATGCGGAACTTTCAAGCTTTCCTCCTCTTCCTCCTCATACCAAATGAGACAGGGCTAGTCGGGCGAAAGCATTAAGATCATCGAAATCATTCTCCATCTTCCATTCCAATAACAATCGTCTCAAAACACATTTTTCATCCGTTTAAGCATTAGTTCACCCAGCCTCTCACGATATCATTGCAATCACCGAAACTTTCCTTACTAACACGATTCCTCTGAGATTATTAGATTACCGGGATATACTTTGCATCGTTTGGATCGTGAGGGTAAGGAGGGGGGCGGTGTGGCGGCTTATGTTCGGGAAGATTTTGGGGTAAGGTTCATCGCGCACTCTGAACCCGTTTTCTCGAATACTCCAGAATTCCTGATTCTATGTTTGAAGGGCAAAACCGATTCATTGGTGTTAGCAGTGGTATACCGCAGGCCATCAGCCGCATTCCCTACAGATATCTTTGAAGTTTTGTTGGACATACTACCAAGATACAAGTACGTCATAGTTACTGGGGATTTTAACATTGATATGAATTCCTCCGGTGCTATGGCAAATAAGTTTAGGGCAAACATATCGGCACTAGGACTTTCACTCATCCAGTCAGAGCCAACGCATCACGCAATGACGTCGGACCGGCCTTCTCATACATGGTTGGATCTCTTCCTTATTTGTGAACCAGTACCTGAGCATGAATATGTTAAAAAGTCAGCTCCATTCGCAGCTGGACACAATGTTATAAATATTACCCTCCAGTATGATAACGAGCAATCTCAAGTGAAGGTATTTAGGAGATGAAATTTGGGGGATATCAACCTTCATAACTTCGCAACCACATTAAATTCATTCATCACCTCCTCTTATTCATCACAGTCATTCATCCAACCTAGGCCTGACCAGTCTGTTTCTTTGCATGTGTCTCTATGTAATTATCAGTCTAGTCCGCATTCACACCAGGTTCATTCATCAAATACCAATTACAGCACTATTTCATCTACATTATCATTTATATGCAATCCAATTTTTTCTACATTCGACATCTTAGCTCCCTTGAAATTTCATTCCATTAAGGCCAAACACAAGCCATGGATTTCTCAGGATATTAAAGAAAGCATTAAAGACAGAAACGCAGCTTTTAGAAGATTTCGAACTACAGGTTCAGTTGATGATTATAAGGTATACGAGGGTTATCAAAATCATGTCTCTAATGCTATTAACTCGAGTAAATTTCACTTCCTGGCAAAGAAACTTAGTAGTACAAATGATCCAAAGAAATCCTGGAAATGCCTCAAAACATGGGCCTCAGCTCAAAGACAAATCCATCACCGCTTAAATGTTTTACGTCTCAACAGTTAAACAGTCATTATGCTTCTGTCTCAAATCATGTCCAACCACTTTCTATCCTAACATTTTCAACCATATCATGCAATTCTTGTCCTATGTCACCCTCAAATACCTCTTTTCATTTCTCTACTATAACCGCAAAAGGAATACAGCATGCAATTCAGGGAACGTCCTCAAGGGCAGATTGATGGCATATATGTGGAAATGCTAAAGTTGTTGAAGCCTCAATTAACACTGCACCTAGTCGATCTTTTTCATGACATGCTTTTAGCTGGTCATTTTCCTGGACGCTGGCAAAAGGTACTGCTGTTTCCATTGGCAAAGTCGGGCAGGGTTGAATCGTCCTCAGATACAAGGCCGATTGCAAAGCTTTACGAGCTTTCAAAAATTTTAGAGAGATTTGTACACAACCAGCTTTCTGAATACCTTGAGGAGAATCATTTTCTTATTGATAGACAGGCAGGGTTTCGTAAGGGACATAGTACCCAGACAGCACTCCTGGGTATTCTAAATGATGTTAGGAGAGCCATTGATGCCAGGAAGATCACGATTCTTGTCCTGTTCGACTTTTCCAAGGCCTTTGACACTGTACCTCATGATAAACTAATACAAAAATTGTGTGAAATTGGTTGCTCCGATAATGTATTAACCTGGTTTAATCGGTATCTTGTGGGTCGCATGCATGCAGTGGAGAGTCAGACGGGCGTGTTATCGGATTGGCTCGGGATAAATGCGGGGGTACATCAGGGCAGTGTTCTTGGCTCAATACTTTTCTCTATTTACATTAATGATCTGCCGAAAGCTCTTTCACATAGCAATTATATGCTATTTGTCGATGATGCCCAGGTCTACCATTCGTTTTTTCCGTCAGAATTTGAAATAGAGGTGCAACGAATAACACAAGATGTTAATGCGATAGCCCTATGCGCTCACACGAACGGACTCAAGCTAAATGTAAAAAAAACGAAGGTTATGATTCTGGGTAGTCAGCCTTTTTATCGCGTATTGACTTGAACACTGTCCCGAAGGTTAGACTGGGAACGAATTTCTTGAATTATAAATGTGCTTGGGATCATGATTTCTCCCTCTCTTGATTAGACAAAGCAGGTGCTATCTATCTCGAGCCACGTATACGGGGTCTTACACTCAATGCGCTACTACAGAAAGACTTTGTCTCGAGGTCTTAGGAAGGGACTGGTTGAAGCACTTGTTATTCCACACTTCGATTATCCGTGTGCTTTCTTTAATGACGTCGATCAAACCAGAAATCTGAAGCTTCAAAGGCTGCTGAATGCTTGTGCCCGATTCGTGTGGGGGGACATAGCGAGAAGGGAGCATGTTACTCCGTATAGGTTAGGTCTCAACTGGTTGTCGGTCGAGTCCAGACGCTTATACTTAATTGGCTCACTTGCATACAGTATCATCGCTCATAACTCTCCCATTTATCTGGAAAATCACTTCATCAAATTAAATACTCCCCAACAGAACCCCCGCACTTCCTCTCGTCATCCATCTAAATCGTTTAATTACCTTCCCCCTCGTACTAAGGCACTGAATAAATCATTTGTTATTACTGCATCTAAGATCATAAATGAACTTCCTCCATATTCATTCGACAAATCATCTATCAGTCATGTCAACAGTTCATTATTTCATCACCTGTGTGGACTCGACCAAACTGCCTGGGCCAATAGGTTGCAAAATGAGGGCATAACCTCACCGCAAATCCCTCACCTCGACTAGAAGGAAATGTATATTGTACTGTGATATTTGTTCTAGGCGTCATATATGTATTAATTTATTTATTTATTCCAAATGTATAAATGTTAATGTAACTATTATTTTATTTTTATATTGTTATTTTATATTATTTTCATCTATCGATTGTACTGAGTAATAAGCAAAATCGCAAATCAGTTTTAAGTTAAGTTGTTAAATTATTTAGGAAATTATATTATTTTTATTTTACTGTTGTACTCAAAATGTACATAACATTGCAAGTGCCTACGAAGATTCAACCCCAAAGGCCAAATAAAGTGCATCAATCAATCAATCTCTCGGCTTCGGTGAGTACAAAGCTGCTTGTCACTCTGCTCCGTTTTATTCGTACCTGTTTACTCACCAAGCTACCTCGAATCTTCTTTAGGGAACGCTGAGGGGATGCTTACCGATTGCAGAGTCTATTTTTATAAATAGTCAAATCTTGCTGCAGCCGATTATCCCGTATTTTTGCTTCTTTTGTCGTCAACATTTTGGAGGTTAGCTGTGAGCTTCAAGGAAAGAAAACGGCGGCTCTCCGTGGTATGTAGCGAAATCAGGGCCACCAACATTCGCACACTATTTTTTGCACACCGCAAGATCTTCTCCAGTGGACACATCATTGCAGAAAATGGCAACGTCGCGCGGCTATTTGTGTGCGGCGGTCGATTAAAGAGGAAGGACTACACGGAGGTCTGTGGGTATTGTAACAGTAACGCGCATGCGCACAGTTTCGAGGTCGCGTTGGGCTCCTCTGAGCGCCGTTGTTGCTTGCTGGCAAAGACCATGCGTTAGTCGCGGCTCCCACTGATGTGAGAGTGCCACCGCCTGGGTTGCCGCGACAGTCTAGCGCGACCTGCTGAGTCCCCCTCCGGCGCTAAGCGTATTGCCTCGCCCCCGTCGCCATCAACGCCCATTCAAGACACGCTCGCTAGGAGCGTATGTGTGTTTAGTGTATGAGTAGATGTAAAGAAAAAACAACTTACCACTATCACCTGCGTTTGTATCCCACTGTCCGCGGTCGCATATTCAGTATATTAGCGACTGGCCAGAGAGACTGGTACTAGTCTCCTATTATCACTACTCTCTCTGATCGTTCCACTATCCGCAACCTATGGATGCGTTCGGTAACATGGAAAAGTGCTTTGTCCTCCAACGGGAGGTTCCAGGATTTATTATTATTATTAATATTATTTTTTTTGGAGTCTGTAGTAATGACATTTTACGCACAACCGGCAAACCATGCACCCCCTCGCAAGAGCAGATAGTTCACCGAGTGTGGGACTCTGTAGGAGCAAACTACTAATACCACTAAACCCACATATCTCCGTTCGCACCGACACCAGCCGGAACTGTTATTCACATTACTTCAGACTGGGGGCGGCAACACGTATGATCAGCGTCATCGTAGACCCATCCGCAGTACTTACATTCAGGTGAAGCAAGTCTGCCCATCTTGTGTAGATAGCCGCGGAAGTATCCGTGTCCAGAGAAAAATTGGGTGAGATAGAAGTCTACCTCACCGTGCTTTCTCCCCTTCCACGGGGCAACCGCAGGGATAAGTCTACGTGTCCATCGCGCCTGTTGGGTATTTGTCCACCGTGTTTGCCAGAGTTCCATTGTTTTCGTACGTTCGTCTGTCGCAGCGTCGACCCGTCCCGTGTCCGCGCTTCGATCGTATGTGTGTTTAGTGTATGAGTAGATGTAAAGAAAAAACAACTTACCACTATCACCTGCGTTTGTATCCCACTGTCCGCGGTCGCATATTCAGTATATTAGCGACTGGCCAGAGAGACTGGTACTAGTCTCCTATTATCACTACTCTCTCTGATCGTTCCACTATCCGCAACCTATGGATGCGTTCGGTAACATGGAAAAGTGCTTTGTCACTGGCGGTGTCCTTGCGTGTCCAAAAAACACTTTCATTCTTTTACTCGTTCATTCTCGAATCACATTCGCTCAATCTGTCAGACATCCATCTGCTTTTTTGCTCCGCAGTACATTCGTAACGTAATTTGCGATCAGGCGTCAGTTGTCCGCGTTCGTCGTCATAAGTCTCGTCACGTTTTCCGGCGTGATCGCTTCTATGTCCATTTCAAGTCGTTGACGTTGATCTGCCCATCGCCTGCAGGCGAAGAACGTATGATCAGCGTCATCATAGACCCATCCGCAGTACTTACATTCAGGTGAAGCAAGTCTGCCCATCTTGTGTAGATAGCCGCGGAAGTATCCGTGTCCAGAGAAAAATTGGGTGAAATAGAAGTCTACCTCACCGTGCTTTCTCCCCTTCCACGGAGTAACCGCAGGGATAAGTCTACGTGTCCATCGCGCCTGTTGGGTATTTGTCCACCGTGTTTGCCAGAGTTCCATTGTTTTCGTACGTTCGTCTGTCGCAGCGTCGACCCGTCCCGTGTCCGCGCTTCGATCGTATATGCGCTTTCGTTCCGTCGCGAGTAGGTCGATCGGAATTACGCCCGCGATAACAAGAAGGGCGTTTTCGGACACCGTTCTGTACGCGCACGCGATTCTTAACGCGCCCACCCGCTGTACGCTAGTCATCGCTTTCGCCCGTCTCTTAACGTGTAACGCGTCCGCCCAGATTTCCGCTCCATATAGCATGATCGAGTAGGTAACGCTCATTAGTAGTCGTCGAGTGCTCGGTCTCGGTCCATTCGTATTAGCCATGAGTCTGCTCAAGGCTTTTGTCTTTTCTTGTGCCTTTTTAGTCACCGTGCGTATGTGAGGCCAGACACTCAGTTTTGTATTTAGAGTCATCCCTAGATACTTAACCTTGTCACGGACCACCACGCATTCGCGTCCGCCTGTCAACGGTATCCCCGTGTCGATTCTTCGTCTAGTTAGAAGCACAAGTCTTGTCTTTTGTAACGCGATTTGCAGTCCGTGGTCTTTCATCCATTCAGTCACCCGCCGCATAACCTGGTTCAGCTTTAGCTGAATCAGGTGTGTATCACGGGCCACGATAATGGCCGCAACGTCATCAGCGTAAGCGACGAGGGATGTGTCCGTCGGCATCTCCATTCGGAGAAGACTGTCATACAGTTCGTTCCAGAAGCCTTGCCCCAGAATGGATCCCTGGGCGACTCCTGCAGTTATTCGTCTGTCTTTTCGTCCGTCAGTGGTCTCGTATGTGAGACGTCGGTCCCTCAGGAAGTCCCTTACAACCCGGACAAGATAGTCGGGCACCCGGTATGCTGTTTCCAGCGCTTTCAGGATATCCACCCACCTCGCCGAATTGAAGGCGTTCCTAACGTCCAACGTAGCCAGTAAGACCAGAGGCCAGGTCGCGTGGCACCTGGTGTTATGCTTGTCGAAAATGGTTTTCACAAAGGTTATCGCTCCGATGGTTGAGCGCCCTTTTCGAAACCCGTGCTGTCGGTCTGATAAGTCTCCTGCGTCCTTTATCGACTGTAGAAGCCTTGGTCTAAGCAATAACTCGTACAGTTTTCCGGTCCTGTTCAGTAGGCTTAGTGGCCTGTAGGATGACGGATTCTCAGGGTCCCCCTTATTTTTACTAATGAGTACCAATTGAGTCATCTTCTAATGTCTGCTGAAAACGCCCTCCACCAGGCACCCTTTGAATGTGTCGAGGAGCACCGACGGTCGTTGCAAAACGACGAAACGTAAGATTTCCGACGACACACCGTCAGGGCCCGGTGCCTTGTTAGGTTTCAACGAGTTTGTAGCTCGAGCGAGCTCCGCACTCGTGAATAGAGGGCATTCTCCGTTTGTACATTCAACGGTTTCCTCCCTCCTCACGGGTGAGTTGGAAAGAGACCGTCGACGATCTTGTCCATCGTCTCTGCGTCCTTAGTTATCGGCGGAACCCGTCTCCCCAGTTGGTGAGTCACGATCTTGTAACCCGCGCCCCAGGGATCCGAGTCCACCTCATCCGTCAGTCTTTGCCAGCACTCTTTTTTCATTTTTGCTGTTATTTATGGCGTATCGCAAACGCCTCCTACTCTGTCTGTATTCTTCGGAGAGAATTAGTGCGGTTTGTCGGTCGCGAGCCCGTTGGGCCTTCCGTCCAAGTGCTAGGCAACTACGTCGGATGTCCGTGATCTCGGCTGTCCACCAGTATGTCTCTCGTTTGTTGCGTGCGTAACGTTTCCGCGGCATAGAGGCTTCACACAATTATTGAACAAACTGGGTTGTTTCCGCGACAAGGGCTTCAGCCCTGTCGCGATTAGTCATTCCGCGAGGTTCCACCTGTGACAGTGGTTCCCCGCGCGTCATTTGTCTGTCGAGTTTGTCTAAGTCTATCCGTTTCACGTCCCAACGAGGGGGACGAGTTACCCGAGTACTGCTCGTACGTTACTATAAGGCCGAAGGAGATGTACTGGTGATCGCTGGCTGTGTACTCTTCGATCACTCTCCATGCCCTCAGTCTTTGTGTCATCCTGTCCGAAGCAAGGGTCACATCGGGCACAGAGTCCCCGAAGCCGGGTCGTCTGTACGTCGGCGTGTTTCCCTCATTTGCCACTGTCAGTTAAAGCCTTGCGACCATCTACAACAGTAGTCGTCCACGTCTGTTCGTCTAGGGCATTCCCCACTCGACCGCGCGCGCGTTGAAGTCGCCCGCCACGATTTTGTTGCCGGGGATGTCTCTCACGGCATCTTTGAGACTCTCCAGCTTCTCCGCGTATTCGAGAGCGCTATAATTCGGGCTAAGGTAGACGCTGACGTAGGTGACATCGCCCACCGTTGCCCAAACGTAGCTCTCCCCGGATCCGCGCGCGATGATCCGCGTTGCCCATTCCCCGCGCACCCATAATGCCGCTGTACTCGTGCTGCTAGCGAGCCAGTTCGGCGGTGTTAAATCCCGGTACTGTTCGCTGATGACGAGGATGTTTGCGTCCAGCTCCGCCGCAATCTGAGGAAGCAGCGCGTGTGCCACGCTACTCCGATTCATATTGCATTGGAGAACAGTTACCGGCATTTTATTGTCTTGGTCTTTGTCGCTGTCAGTGGTCTCGTATGTGAGACGTCGGTCCCTCAGGTAGTCCCTTACAACCCGGAGAAGATAGTCGGGCACCCGGTATGCTGTTTCCAGCGCTTTCAGGATATCCACCCACCTCGCCGAATTGAAGGCGTTCCTAACGTCCAACGTAGCCAGTAAGACCAGAGGCCAGGTCGCGTGGCACCTGGTGTTATGCTTGTCGAAAATGGTTTTCACAAAGGTTATCGCTCCGATGGTTGAGCGCCCTTTTCGAAACCCGTGCTGTCGGTCTGATAAGTCTCCTGCGTCCTTTATCGACTGTAGAAGCCTTGGTCTAAGCAATAACTCGTACAGTTTTCCGGTCCTGTTCAGTAGGCTTAGTGGCCTGTAGGATGACGGATTCTCAGGGTCCCCCTTATTTTTACTAATGAGTACCAATTGAGTCATCTTCTAATGTCTGCTGAAAACGCCCTCCACCAGGCACCCTTTGAATGTGTCGAGGAGCACCGACGGTCGTTGCAAAACGACGAAACGTAAGATTTCCGACGACACACCGTCAGGGCCCGGTGCCTTGTTAGGTTTCAACGAGTTTGTAGCTCGAGCGAGCTCCGCACTCGTGAATAGAGGGCATTCTCCGTTTGTACATTCAACGGTTTCCTCCCTCCTCACGGGTGAGTTGGAAAGAGACCGTCGACGATCTTGTCCATCGTCTCTGCGTCCTTAGTTATCGGCGGAACCCGTCTCCCCAGTTGGTGAGTCACGATCTTGTAACCCGCGCCCCAGGGATCCGAGTCCACCTCATCCGTCAGTCTTTGCCAGCACTCTTTTTTCATTTTTGCTGTTATTTATGGCGTATCGCAAACGCCTCCTACTCTGTCTGTATTCTTCGGAGAGAATTAGTGCGGTTTGTCGGTCGCGAGCCCGTTGGGCCTTCCGTCCAAGTGCTAGGCAACTACGTCGGATGTCCGTGATCTCGGCTGTCCACCAGTATGTCTCTCGTTTGTTGCGTGCGTAACGTTTCCGCGGCATAGAGGCTTCACACAATTATTGAACAAACTGGGTTGTTTCCGCGACAAGGGCTTCAGCCCTGTCGCGATTAGTCATTCCGCGAGGTTCCACCTGTGACAGTGGTTCCCCGCGCGTCATTTGTCTGTCGAGTTTGTCTAAGTCTATCCGTTTCACGTCCCAACGAGGGGGACGAGTTACCCGAGTACTGCTCGTACGTTACTATAAGGCCGAAGGAGATGTACTGGTGATCGCTGGCTGTGTACTCTTCGATCACTCTCCATGCCCTCAGTCTTTGTGTCATCCTGTCCGAAGCAAGGGTCACATCGGGCACAGAGTCCCCGAAGCCGGGTCGTCTGTACGTCGGCGTGTTTCCCTCATTTGCCACTGTCAGTTAAAGCCTTGCGACCATCTACAACAGTAGTCGTCCACGTCTGTTCGTCTAGGGCATTCCCCACTCGACCGCGCGCGCGTTGAAGTCGCCCGCCACGATTTTGTTGCCGGGGATGTCTCTCACGGCATCTTTGAGACTCTCCAGCTTCTCCGCGTATTCGAGAGCGCTATAATTCGGGCTAAGGTAGACGCTGACGTAGGTGACATCGCCCACCGTTGCCCAATCGTAGCTCTCCCCGGATCCGCGCGCGATGATCCGCGTTGCCCGTTCCCCGCGCACCCATAATGCCGCTGTACTCGTGCTGCTGGCGAGCCAGTTCGGCGGTGTTAAATCCCGGTACTGTTCGCTGATGACGGGGATGTTTGCGTCCAGCTCCGCCGCAATCTGAGGAAGCAGCGCATGTGCTACGCTACTCCGATTCATATTGCATTGGAGAACAGTTACCGGCATTTTATTGTCTTGGTCTTCGTCGCCGTCAGTGCTGCCTTAAATGCTACACACGCGCCTGAACCAGCGTACGTATGTGAGGCACTTGTTGTTCTTCTTAGGACAGAGGAAGCACTCAGATGTGTTTATGCACGCCTGTGCATCGTGCCCCTCTCGGCCACATCGCCAGCAGCACCGGTGTCTGTTCGGTCCTTTACAGTCTTTTTTTATATGCCCATACCCGAGGCATTTATGACACCTAGGTATGCAAAGCCTAGGTCTCACACGGCAATTGACCCATCCGATTTTGATTCTTCCTTTTTTGAGGATCGCGTTCGCGTCCCTCGCGTCGAAATCGCATACCGCAAGGGCCAAGCCTCGGGCGTTGGACCCAAAGACGTGCACCCTTCTTTCTGCGCTTTCCCCGAGTTCGCTGTTGATAGCGTCCTTAACGTCTTTTTCAGCCGTGACACTGTCCAGGTCGAGAAACTCCAGCGTTATCGTAGCTGTCAGGTCCTTTACTTGGGCTTTTTCTCCGAAGGCGACCTGCAAGGTCTGTTGGAAATCTTGCCGCGTCTCCTGTTTGCCGAGTCGCAGCAAAACCCCACCCTGCTTTGTTTTTCGTATCTGTCGTACGTCCGTCTTGGTCTTCGTAGGATCCACCTTCAGACGTATGGTCTGTAACACATCCTCATACGTCTGCCCCTCCGCCGGTTTGATCAAAATCGTGCTTCTGCCCTGTGTGGGCTTTGGCCGATCTGACTGCCGGTTTTGGTGAGCGGTGGATTGCCCAGGTAGCAGTCCGTCCGTCCGTGTAGTAGCCGCTGCCGACCAAGTCTCTGTCTGGGGTACTTCTTGCGTTTCCGCGACATTCTTTTCTGGTGTGGGGGTTTGTTTTTCCCTTTTTCGTTTCTGTTTCTGCTGAGGTGTGGACTCAGCCATACATACGTCGTTGGTGTTCGTTGTCGACTTGCGGAGCAATTTCATTCGCTACAATTCATACAACGCGACTTCGACCGATTAATTTATCTCGCTCATTCCGCCTGTTATGACGCGACTAACATTCTTTTGGACGTTTGCTCTCTCGGTCATTCTAGCTAGGCTGCTGCGTATGTTGAGCAATTGTTCATACAGTTTGCTCTCTGCAGCTTCCCAACTAGTTGGCGACCCTCCGATGTGTCGTGCGAGTTTTCCTGAAGCAGTTACCGCCACGCCAGCCAGGTTACCTACCGGCGTGATGGGGGAGCTGGGAAGCCCCCGTGACTCTCCTGAGTCGGATGGCGCAGGCAGCACTCTGGTACCTGCAATCGTAATTGAACTTGTCATTTTATTTTCTTTATTTATCCCCATCCCCCCTATGTGTGTGTTTGTGTAAAGTGGTCAGATAGTCACCAGGCGGTGGCTGGCACGATCCGTCCTGAGCTGTCCCGATAACTTAGCTCCCCTACAGTCCGGTGGCATCGACCGTTCCTCCCCCACGACTCGCAGCAAGATACTCTCTCTGGCCGTTCCACTATCCGCAACCTGTGGACGCGTCCGGTCGCATGGAAAAGTGCTCTACCCTCCAAAAGGGAGGTTCCCGGATTATTATTATATTATTATTATTATTATTATTATTATTATTATTATTATTATTTAAAACTCACGGTGCAAAACTTCATTTTTTGTTGTGTAACTTCAGTCCTTGGCCTTTCTGTCAATTGCTTCATGTTTTTTTTCTATCTAAGCATTTTTAATTAATCTTGACTTCCACG
Source organism: Theocolax elegans (assembly GCA_026168455.1). Lineage (NCBI taxonomy): Eukaryota > Metazoa > Arthropoda > Insecta > Hymenoptera > Cerocephalidae > Theocolax > Theocolax elegans. The sequence goes on along the minus strand of CM047426.1, from coordinate 46,102,922 downwards.
AAGCTCTGGACAAATTTGTCGTACATTTTTTTTCCAGTTTTTGATTCATTTATCACATTCCATGCTTTTCTGGAAATATACTGATCCCATGAAAGATGTGCCATGATGATGGATGGCGAACCAAATAATTTGTCAAATTGTACATATGTATATATAGTGACAAAACAAGTGCGCCTGTCATGGTGCGAAGCGAGCACACACATTTCCTACCTACCTATTACTCTATATATTTCATCTGAACCCCATAAAAACACTCGTAACACCGAGCACAACAAGGTACACGCTGGAACTGAAGCGGAGCCAGGAGTCACCCAGAAGTCAAGAAGACCACTTAGCCACCAGAAGTCACGTACAGGGCGAACAGCATTCGGAAAGCCCTGGAGACATCAGCTGAGTGGGGAGACAGCGCAGGAACCCAAACAGGACTCCGTAGTCTAGAGCCGGGGAGGACTGCTCTTATAGTCACAGCAGCATGTCCGGAGTACATTAAAGTAGCTACATAGCAGCAACAGGCTCGTACAGTGAAGATCAACCTGTAAAGAATACTAATAAGTATGCTTCCAACACTAAGGATCAGATAGGAGTACACAAGACTGCGTACAGGAGTAGAGGTGTATAGGAGCCAGGGTTAGAGGTTATATGAGCATAAACATTGCTCACATACACTAACTAAGTAATAAGGAGCTAGCGAAGTTACTCCTTACCGTGCAATAGTAGCCGCGCAGTAGGCCTGAGGAGCAACATCCGGAGCCAACGTCGTGAAGAGACGTTACAGCAGCCCAAAAGCCACGAGAGAGAGAGAGAGAGAGAGAGAGAAAGCGACACGCACTCGCATACGCTGAGCAGCCACGACCCGTCAGCCACGGCAGTAATGTTCGCTATCAACCTGAAACCAACTCAGCGCTTTATTAGCCGACAAACTAAAAGGAACGAGGTAATAATTACCAACAGCAGCAGCCCCGTTGTTGCCAACTCGTCATCGTCGTCGTTGCCTCGACAGAACAGCATAGCAGAACGCCGACAACAATATTAAGCCACTCTGTCTATAAGACCGAGCTCGCACTGTACGAAGACTGTCGCCACGCATGCGCGCGGCGCTCTCGCAGGACGAAGCCAGAGAGCTCGGGAACACGGTAGTGAGCAGACGCAAAGAGCTCGTTCTTGACCGCTTTTTCGTCAACGAGAGAGAGAGAGAGAAAGAGAGAGAGAAAGAGAAAGAGAGAGAGAGTGTGAGCGTGCATCCGTGTGCAATGTGGAGAAAGCAATCGCCGTGCAAGGTTCGTGCAAACGTGCTACCATATACCCGTGTTCCTCTCCTCATAGAGTGTGTGCCGCTATTGCCCCTTTCGCGCGTATCCACACACGTGGCCGGCGTCGCCATTTTCGGCAATCGAACGGATATTCGACCGTCTATCCGTTATATCGCCGTGCATTTAATCTCCACGAGTCCCAACATATGAGACGTAAAATAAGCCTTATTTGATTGTACCTAGCGGCCGTCTAAGTAGCCGCGAACGTGACTGGCAACCGTGTATTTAATCTGCATTTTGTTTATAAATTCCATTATTATTACAAAACGGATACGGACTATATCACTCGCACCCTGATCCCCAGTGCGGTGTGACAATATATATATATAAATACATGGAATAGCCATTATGACGACATTAAAAGAGAGGGAAGATACTACTTTAGCATGATAGAAAGAGATAGGGAGGGCTTGTGACGACCGTTCGAACAACGTTAATGAGAAAGAGCGAGATGCTCTTATGCGAAATAGCATGTCGGTCGTCGCAAGATATGGATTCGTGTGTTTATATATACATACATATATATACTTACTAATATACACGTATACTCCCACTATCTGCGTTCCGAATTCCCTGTACTATATGCGTGCAATCACCGTATCGATACGAGCGCGGACCGCGTGTACAGTGTGCGCGTTTGAATCTAGATCGATTCATGATGGCGACAACTGAGTGCGGGCCGACACGTAAGCAACGTGCCTCGCGACCGTTTCCCCGTGTGCGCGATCCCCACTGTCGAGAATAGTACTCGGGTACTACCGCGGAGTGGTGCGCGAACGGAGTTGCGTGCACGCACTATCAACTACTCCCCAGGCGACGCCCAGTGATGTTGCTACATCAGAAATTTTAATTTAAAAAATATTAAATGCTCCTAAATTAATAATTTTTGAAAAACTTTTTAAATGTAATTCGTATTTTATATTGCCACTGATAAAATTTGGAATTTCTTTTGCCATTACTGTTTATAATAGAATTATCTTCAAAATGCAATAATCAATGTATTTAATTTGTACTTTTCACCCTCCATTGTTGAATTAGTAAATAGTCGATTGTTAAAGGTCTATAATAAATAAATCCAATTTATTTATGTAAGTGCACAACGTTTCGTCTGCCAGGTTTGCAGACCTCTTCAGATGCTGAATTTATTGGACAAAATTATAAATATTTATATCGAATTTTAAAAAACCTGTGAATTAAAAAATTAAATTTTTTTCTTAATAATGAATATAATGTTGCAGCCCAAGTGAGCTTCGTCGAATAACATTTGATACGAAATTAACGAGTATTTATACAAAAACAAAGTAGGTGTGTGTTTACAAACTATACGTTATAGTTTGTGTACATTAATCTCTTTAAACTATATTCATAACATTTCTATATTGACGGTTTAAATGTTGAGTATCTTCCATTCTGTTAATCGTCGAATTATGATGATTGATATGTAACATTTCCGAAATGAGTCTTTTTTTATAGCAAGATTCTTTATCTATTATTTTTGTTTCTTCCCAGTTTAAATTGTGATTTACGTTATTTAAAATGTGTGCAGTAACAAAGGCTTCTGGATTTTTATTGTTCTGATGTTCTTTTATTCATTCTTGGGCTGTAACATTATATTCATTATTAAGGTAAAAATTTAATTTTTTAATTCACAACTATTGTAAAATTCAATATAAATATTTATAATTTTGTTCAATAAATTCAGCACCTGACGAGATCTGCAAACCTAGCAGACGAACATTGTGTACTTACATAAATAAATTGGATTTATTTATTATTGACCCTTACTAAATGACTATTTACTAATTAATGTATTTAATTTTTAACCCATTATATATATCATATGGATATTTGGAAAAGTGTTATACTTGATTAATATGTTATACTTGATTAATATTTATTTTATCTTCAAACAATATTGTATCTGTATTTAAAGCATTACATTGAATTTTAGATCTGTTATTATTATTGAGTGCACATTTAAAAATTTTATGAGTTTTATCAGGAATAAATCCATATATCATCTATTCTTGAAAAAACATAATTTTGTAATACATATGTATATATTATATAGATATTCTGCCTCGTACACCCACACCCACACCCACCCACACACACACACACACCCGTGCGGGTGTGCTGATCCCGCATCGTGGCGCCTCCCCAGGTGGTTGATAGGGGAATGCTTTCCACATATGGATGGTACCGAAAAAATCAAATAGTCGGGGCGAACCAAAACGAGATAGGGGAAGGCACCCCGAAATTAAACCAATTATGGATAGTTAGGTTAAAACAACACTACCCCAAGCGGGCATGGCAGTCCTGTCAAATCCCGCCACTGATTTCGATCGGATGAAAACCCCGGTGGTCAGTACAGGTCCCACGGATTTTTGGGGGGGGGGCCAAACTCACACCGTTAAAATGGTAAGTGCTGTGGAGGTTGGTCACTGGGCCTCTGTAGCATCACATGCTACGTGTGACCTGCCCTCAACTGGGATGTCGTGTGACGCTGACAGAGCTTTTCTCCGTCTGCGTGAGAAAATAGACACCCTGGTGGAGTTTGTTCTTAACAAGAACAATATCCACAAGGAAATCAAGTATATGGCGAGGGCTACCAGCAGGGCCCTACGTGAGTATGCTCGGGTTAGAAACGCGCAGCACCCTAGATGAAGTGAAGTTAGCTCGGCGGGCACGCGCAGAGATGGAACATGCCAGACGTCGCCTATCTTTCGCAAAGAGGCGCGCCAAAATAAGGTAGACGAGAGGGAGAGACCCTCTCCACCACAGAATCCGCTGAAGAGGAAGAAACATGCAAAATAACCAGCCAAGGATACCGGACCAGTCGAACCTAGTACCGGAAACAACAATGACCAGCTGAAGTCACGCAAGTGGGCAACAGTTGTATGCAAGGCCAAGAAACCAGGCCAAAAGCGCAAGCAGCTGGAGCAGACCAAGGATGTCGGGGGGCCGGCTGGGGTGGTTAAAGGACCGAAGGCGGTCTTGAAGCCAGTCCGTCCAGATGCCATCAAGATCAAAGTATAATCAAAATATAATATTGACCTTAAGATTATAAATTCTAACCCAGAAGAATAAATTCTAGACATAATTAGCAACGAATGTTACATGTAATGTTCTATAATAAAAGTTGATAGATTTTGAGTTAAATAGTGGTACACCCTGCTGGTGTTAAAAAAAAACCAGAAATATTCACTTTTTGAGGTTAGAATAAATTCCAGTATCTTGAAATTTCTTACAGTATTCTGAAAAACATTTGCAATGTATACCTAAAATTTGGTGCATTTTAAATTTTTGATCCGACCCCTTCACCTGGAATGCCTGATATATATATTGTGACGGGCACGTTTATCCCGTCATATACATAAATAATTTATATTTTGCAGGTATCTTGTGTCTTATTATTGCTGAAAATAAGTGTCGGAGTACGTATGTGAGTGCGTCGTGCCTCATATACGTCACCTTAATTATTTTTGTGTGTTCTTAATTAGTGTGTGAATATTAGTGTGTGATAGAGCATTCTTTGAGAGTATGAAATAAAAAGGATTATTTTACATAAACAAAATTAATTTATTTATTAATTAATCTTAGTCTAAGGAATACATTTTTATATTATATACTGATATGTATGGAGAGAATATTACCTCCATACATAACATTGGACAGGTAAAATTAATAAAAGGAAGCTGAGGTTACGGCACCCTAACAATAAGGGGCCGCAGCACAGCGAGGAACGCAGGTCGTCTCTCAAGTGCCGCTTGACGGCGAATGCTGGAGCTCCAAATGCGACAGTGGCTTTTCTAGACTTGGAGAAGCTTCCCCTTCTACGATTAGTGACGTCACATCATCTGTTCCTTTGTATGCTTCTTGTCTTTTAGCTATAGAAGCAGTTTATATGATTTTATATCAACAGCCTTAAGAGAACATATTTGTAACAAAGTTATATTTATTATAAATAATTAAACAATGTTGGTTTAATTATTTAATTAACAATTATTTATAAAATTTCTCAAATGTGCTCCGACTGAGCTGAAAATTTGAGTATAAAAAGAGGACATCTCAAAATAAAAAATAAAATTATATTTCACCAAATTCTATACTTATTGTATAGAATTTGTTATAAATAAATTTAATTTAACAAATAAAAAATTTTCCCGAGTCGGGATTCGAACGCACAATGTTCGTATTTGTAGTCGAGCGTGCTAACCACTGCGCTATGCTACCGTTTACATACTCATGTGACTATACGTCTATATTAGTTTAGACTTGATAGTCACATCCCCCCCCCCCCCACTGGATTGGTGATTAATTTTTGTAAATTTGTTACAATTATTACGAATCAATACAATTAATTCAAGAATATCAAGTCTTAACTAATTTTGAAATAAATACTTGTTTTTCTTTAATCATTTTATCAGTATTTTTAGCAATAATTTATTTTAAATATTTATAATTTTAATAATGTAAAATTAAAAGAAAAAAAAATTTTCATAATAACATAAAACAACTTTATATTGTTAAAAAACATTTTTATATTTTTGCGGAGTAATTACCCCCCTTGTAAAATTATCAAATTTACAAAGTTTATTTGAATAATTTTACAAGTACTATATCGTCGCAAAAATTTATGCCAATTTTATAAAAAAAAATTTTAAATATTTTAAACCAATTTAAATATTTTTTCTATGATCAGAACCTTTATTTGAGAATCTCATTGTAAAAATTTTGTATACACTTACTGGTGTTTTAATAAGAAATTTTCGAAATTTTCCAAGTCTCTGGCTAAATCCTCTCTATTTGTATTTACGCCATGATCGAATAAAAAATCATAATCTACACTTTCATCCACTACTTGTTCCACTTCGTTCAACAACTCATAAAATTCTTCTGGTATTTTACCAGTATTTGTGATATGGTTGTAGTTTGTGTGTGCTTTTTTTATTTTCTTTTTTATCTGTCCTGCTAAGGATTCTACTTTTCTTTTTTCTCTCATGATATTCGTACGCGGTAATTTTTTGTATTCTGATGAATAATCAGTATTCACACATTTATGCACTTTTTTTCACGTTGAATTTTAATGCCGGCTTTGTACTTTTTTGATTTGTCCTTCGTTTGCACGAATTTATTCTTTTTAGGTAACATTTTACCTTCGGTAGGCATTAAAAGATTCTCACAAATTAGAATTTTATTGTCTATATCTTCAATTGTACATTGAGTTGACACGTGTGATTGATTAAAAAAAATTTCGGTTTGTGAACCTGTACTTTGATTCTTATATTGAGGAGCCATGATGTGACTTGTTTCGCGATTGGAATCGAATTAAAGTAAATCTTGACTTTTAGACTTGTGTTAAGGGTAGCTTTGACCTTATTATGATCACTTGTTAAGAACATAGACTCATAGAATCGAGTAATCAAAACAACTAAACTATTATATTCTCAAATAAAGTATATTTGGATTAATTTAATTTTATTTTGATATATTATTCGATAATATAATATTTTAGATTTGAAACGTGAAATTTACCACGTTCACAATTTTTTTTATTATCAAATAAGAGGAAAGTGTCTGGACCGAAATTTTTTTATAATTTCATATGGTTCTTCAAATATTGGCATAAATTTCGCTATTTTATTTGTTTCGTCCTTTACAAAATTTAAAGCTTTGACTAGCACTAAATCTCCTATTTTAAATTTGAATTTTTAAAGGAATTTATTCCTTTTTTCAGCTCTATCTTTAATAAATTTTTGCATTTTTATTTTTGCAATTTCTATTTTTTCGTTATAATTTAAAGTTTTTTCTTTCTTTGGTAAATTAATGTAATCTTCCCAAAACCTATTACTGGACATATCAAATTGTAATTCAAAAGGAGTAAATCCTGCAGTTTCATGATGTGTATTGTTTAACACATTTTCAATAAAAGGGATTTGATTTGCCCAGCCTGTATGTTTATTTGTTAAAACAGATTTATATAATCTAGATATTTCGCGATGTACACGTTCGACTATATTACTTTGCGGGTGTCTGATGGAAGAAAAAACCTGTTTAATTTTATTTGTTTCTAAATATTTTGCCCAATTTTCACTGGTAAATTGAGTACCATGATCGGTTATTATGGTTTCCGGTTTACCGTAATTTTTGAAGTATGTATTCATTTTATTAATAACCGAATTTGTATTTACCTTTTTAATAGGAAATAATGCGACAAATTTAGAAAACACGTCTATGGTTGATAGTATATATTTTACCCCCCCCCCCCTGTAGAGGTAGGCAAGGGACCATAAAAGTCTATTGATAATAGTTCTCGCGGTTTTTCTACTAATATAGGCTGAAAATGAGTTTGATATTTAATTGTTAGGTGTTTATTACGCTGACAATTATCACAGGTTTTTAAATATTCACCGCACTTTTTACGTGATTTGGGTACGAACAAATGTTCTTTTATTATAAAATAAATCTTTCGTGAACCTATATGTCCGTATTCTTTGTGTAATTCAATGATTAATGTTTTAATTATTGATTCAGGTAGTACTATTTTTAATTCGTCATTATAGATTTTACAAACGTAATCGTTCACAATTTTATATCGATTAAAACTATCGTTATTTTCGATTTTGTAATACCCGTAAGTTTTTAAAATTATTTATTAAATCTGTATTTATTGATTTTTTTATAATAGCAGCGATGATTATTTCCGAATCTTTGATATTATTAAGATTGAAATGACTTTGACGGCTTAAATAATCCGCAGCCTGATTTTTATTTCCCGGTAAATATTCAGTAGTAAAATTGTAGTTTTGCAACGATAGATTCCAACGATCTAATCGTGCACTCCCGTATTTACAGTTTTGTAGAAAGGTTAAAGCTTGATGGTCAGTACGTATTTTTATTTCTATAGCACCTTTTAGATATATATCTAATTTGTGCATCGACCAAACGATTGCCAACATTTCTTTCTCAGTAGTAAAATAATTTAATTCACTATCTTTAAGAGATCTACTGATAAAAGTTATTATTCTTTCTTCATTATTTTCGTCTAATTGCGAAAGAATTCCGGCGATTGCGAAATCGCTTGCATCTGTTGTTAAGATGTAAGGATTATGCGGATTCGGAAAATTCAAAAATTATTTCTTCATCGAATAAATTTTTTATTTGGATGAAAGCTTTTTGTTGTTCTTCACCCCATTCGTATTTTACGTCCTTTTTTAACAATCTAAGCAAAGGTACAGTTTCTTTTGCATAATTTTTTGCAAATTTTGTATAAAAATTTAAGAATCCTAAGAAACTTTGAAGCTCGCAAACGTTTCGCGGTGGCTTAAAGTTCTTTATAGTTCGAATCTTTGAAGGATCTGGTTTGATTCCTTTATTCGTGATTAGATTGCCAAGGAATTTAATTTCCTGTCTGGCTAAGTTTGATTTAGAAAAATTTAATCGTAAATTACATTTTAATAAACGATCGAATAGAATTTGTAAATGATTTAAATATTCATCAAATTTGTCAGATAGAACGAATAAATCGTCTACATATGACAATAAAAAATCGTCCATGCCTGATATTGCTGTACTGAGACCTCGTAGGAATGCAGCACTGCTTATCTTAGTACCGAAATGAACTACATTAAATTCGTAAACTTTATTGTTACCAATAAATGCAGTGTACTTTTTTGAGTTTTCTGACAACGGTATTTGCCAAAAACTATTAGAGAGGTCAAAATTTGACATCCAATTTCGGTTTTTACATTGCATAAAGATTTGCTCAACACCCGGTGGTGACTCGTCATCATTTATAAGTTTTTGATTTAATCTCCTTGCATCCAAGCAGATTCGAATAGATCCGTCTTTTTTAGGGACGATGACGCACGGATTAATATAATAACTTGTTGACCGACGTATTAAACCGAATTTCAACATTTTTTCAATTTCTATATTAACTTTTTCCCGGTACCGTAAAGGCATTGGATAAGGTTTCGAGCATGTAAAATCTTCCTCTTTTAAGGTTAGATTATATTCGAAATTGAGCAAGCATCCCGGAGTCCGTTTAAACACTGGTTTGTTCTTGATTAATAACTTTGTCAAGTTATTTTTTTGTTCTTCGTTTAACGAATTGCAAAAATTTACAAGATTAATTATTTCATCATTAGTTATGTCAAATTCATAATCCAATTGATGAGAATCGGCTAGTTTAGAGCTGTCTTCTTGTAGATCGCCCTCAAACTCTATTGCCAATGAAGAATACTCATTCGAGTTTAAATTACAAGTTTTGTAATTTATATTTTGTGTACGTTCACCGATTTTTATGGATAGCTGCTCGGTCATAGTGTTTATAACCATATTAAGCTTTCGTTGAGAATCGTATCCTAGTATACAATCCTTAACGAGTTTGGGAATAATTAAATAGATTAAGTCGATTTTAAGCTCATTTATACTGGTATTAAGTAAAATTTGCTTTGTAATCGTAGCAGATTTTAATCCGGTCGCGCCTTTAACAACCTTTCCGGAGATTGGCAAAGTTGGACATTTTTTAAAAGCATCTTTATGTTTTAAATAAAATTCCTCTGAGATACACGACACTTTGCTGCCTGTATCAATTAATATTTTAATTGCAATGTTATTTAGAGAAATATCGATCTCTGGGCATTTAATTGGACTAAATGTATTTTTATGAGTATTTTGGGTATGATTCGAACCTTCAACATCATAAATTAAATTTTCAAGTGGATTTCCGTAAACAGTATTAACACTTATTATGGAATTGTCTTGATTACATTTAAATAAATTTTCCTGATTAGTTACATCTCCTGTAAAGTCTTGATTCTTTTTCAGGAGTTTTTCCGAGTTTTTTGATGTAACTGACGTTAGTTTCCCGAATCAGGTGAATGGATTATAACAGATTGATCATTACATCCAAGGTCAACTGTATTTTTATTAGAATTTTCAAAAGACATCTCTTTTGAATTTTCATTAGTAATTTTATCATTAGTTTTACCATTATTATCTACTTTAATAGCACGTACGTATGGTGTACTATTGTTATTGAAATTTTTATTATTATGGTTATTATTACCATTATTACCCCTATGATAATTATTATTCGGAGTTTTATTTTGATTGTAATTATTATTTGAACGATTATTATCGTTTTGGTAATTACTTTTTTCGTTATTTTGAGTAGATTCGGGCCTTTTTCCCCGAGATCTCTCACCATCGAAATCGCTAAGGATTTTAAAGAAAATATTTTTAGTCTTGGTTGGTTGTCCAAGAATTGCAAATTTAATTTCTTTTTCGAAATGTTCGGACAGCTTTTCGATTAACTCACTTTCGTTTAACTCGTAGTTTGTTTCACGAGCTAAACCTAATACATACGTTGCATATTCTACTCGAGTTTTGGTGCCAGAATACGTCCCAAACTCTATTTGTCGACGTGCTTGTCTTTGTAAAGTAGTATTCCAAAATCGTTCTTTGAATTTGGAACTAAACTCTTCAAAACTCGTGATATCAGGCTCTTGTAAGTACCACCACTCTTTGGCGGACTCAGTCAAAGCTTGAAATTAAACACAAAGAATTTCATCAAAATTAGAAACGGTATTATTTGTATATCTTTCTAATTCAACAAGAAAACGCATCGGTCGTTCTTCGGGTTTACCTGAGAACTTCGGCATATTTAAACGTATTCTATTCGGGCTATCCCCTATAGATTGATTTTGTGAGTTATTTATAGTATGATTGCGATTTTCGCTCAATCGTAATTCAGTTTCGAGGTTTGCTAGTCTTTCTTGGCAAAACTCGTGATTATCACGTATGACGCGAGTCAATTGATTTTTTAATTGATATATAATATTATCGCTTTCAACCTTTTCGCGGATTTTTCCCAACTCTTCATTAATAAATTGAAATCTATTGATAAAGCTATCATTTTCTTTTTCGATACGATTAAGACGTGTTTTTAATCCGTTTATTCCGCTTAAAGCATCCTTTAAGTGTTCAGATAGAACATTTAATTGTTCTTGATTATCAACTTTTAATTGTTTTATTAATTCGTCGAATTTATTTTTATCTGAAATACGAGCATCCTCACTTTCTTTAAGCTTATTTCCGAGATGTTCGGTTTGATCGAATAACAGTTCCAATTCATTTGTTACTGTTTTTCCCACGTTATCCGTCGCTCATTTAGTGATTCGGATGTGGAATTAGATTCAATTTCCTGCATACAAATACCCGAACGGCGTTTATTTGCAGTCATTTTTACCGTATAAAATTTATTACACGTAAAAAAAATTCTTCTCGAAAATATTGATATGCACTAAATAAATTTGGATTTTTATTATAAAACACGTAATTTAAATTTTAATTTTAAATTTAAAAGATAAAATAAATTTAAATAGACAAATAATATTGTCTATATTGTTATTATAATAATAATAATAATTGCTTATTTTTCATTTTGAAAACATATTGTATATATTTACACAATCTAACATTGTGCATATTTACATTTGTTGATATTTACGTGGCTTGCGATACACGAAAAGCGTATTTACTAATTACAATGCGTATGAGAGAGAAAACATTCTAAGTGCCTATATTTTCTTCCGGGCATAGAGTTAATAGCTTTCCCACGCGGTTTCCCTACTCTCAGTACAGTCCGTGCAAGTATTTTTCTTTGCATTATAATTATTAAATTAAACATTTAATAAAGTTATGACTTATTAATTTTATTAAATTTTTTATTAAACATTAAATAAAGAATTTATTTTAATTCCTATTTAATTATTTATAATAATAAAATTTTTTAATTTTAACGGGTATTTTTCCGCTAAAACTAATTTAATCAATAAGGTTTTCAGTTTATATTTTTAAATTTTCAAATTTTTTAGCTAGTATTACTTCGATCCATTGCTCTAATAAAGTTACACGTATTTTGATTTCTTTTCTTTCTATTTCGGTATTGTGCGCGAAATTATTTAAAATATCTATATTTTTAATTAAACGTTTGTTTTCGTTTATTAATACGTGGACTTGATTATTTAGTTCAGTAATTTGATCATTTAACGATTCTATTTTACCATTTAATAACGCATTCTCAGTTTCTAAATTATTAACTCTTTCTTTGCAAACTTCTTGTTGCTCAGACATAAGCGACACGCGATTGTCAATTGCATATAGATGCTGAAATCCTAACTCATTCTAGTCGCGATGTCGGTTAATCATTTTATATAAAAATTTTAATTTATTCCAATGATTAAATGTAATTAATAGAATTTAAATTATAAAGGCAAATTCAAATTTAAATTACTACGTTATTATAAAATTTTAATTTTAAACTTTTGTAAAATTATTTAAATTTGGTCGAAGCTTCTACACACTGATAATATATAAACACTAAATTTTTTAATCCATCAGATTAACAAAAAAAAATTTAACTTAAATAATCGATCACAAGATCCTGGCAGGATCGCCATTTATGTGACGGGCACGTTTATCCCGTCATATACATAATTAATTTATATTTTGCAGGTATCTTGTGTCTTATTATTGCTGAAAATAAGTGTCGGAGTACGTATGTGAGTGCGTCGTGCCTCACATACGTAACCTTATTTATTTTTGTGTGTTATTAATTAGTATGTGAATATTAGTGTGCGATAGAGCATTCTTTGAGAGTATGAAATAAAAAGGATTATTTTACATAAACAAAATTAATTAATATATTAATTAATCTTAGTCTATGGAATACATTTTTATATTATATACTGATATGTATGGAGAGAATATTACCTCCATACATAACATTGGACAGGTAAAATTAATAAAAGGAAGCTGAGGTTACGGCACCCTAACAATAAGGGGCCGCAGCACAGCGAGGAACGCAGGTCGTCTCTCAAGTGCCGCTTGACGGCGAATGCTGGAGCTCCAAACAGGGTTGCCAGATGGCGATTTTTTCTCCTTGTTGCTCTTGCTTAATAAATATCGATATACGTAAGCGAGAAAAGGAAAAAAAATCGTCAACTGGTCTCACTGGCTCCAAATGCGACAGTGGCTTTTCTAGACTTGGAGAAGCTTCCCCTTCTACGATTAGTGACGTCACATCATCTGTTCCTTTGTATGCTTCTTGTCTTTTAGCTATAGAAGCAGTTTATATGATTTTATATCAACAGCCTTAAGAGAACATATTTGTAACAAAGTTATATTTATTATAAATAATTAAACAATGTTGGTTTAATTATTTAATTAACAATTATTTATAAAAATTCTCAAATGTGCTCCGACTGAGCTGAAAATTTGAGTGTAAAAAGAGGACATCTCAAAATAAAAAATAAAATTATATTTCACCAAATTCTATACTTATTGTATAGAATTTGTTATAAATAAATTTAATTTAACAAATAAAAAATTTTCCCGAGTCGGGATTCGAACACACAATGTTCGTATTTGTAATCGAGCGTGCTAACCACTGCGCTATGCTACCGTTTACATACTCATGCGACTATACGTCTATATTAGTTTAGACTTGATAGTCACAAAATATATATATATATATATATATATATAAATTATCTCTGTCTCTCTCTTAAAATATTATACACACACGCACATACACACACACAGTATTGTTTACCTTACCATTTAACATATTCGAACAACACGAGCGAACAGTATCGTAATGTTTGCATCGGCTCGGGCCGGCGAGATTCGGCTCGGCACGGTTCGTTGTGGTTACACGGGGAGATCGACTTCGCGCGCGCACCTGATTAGGTAGGTGAGGGGGAGATTCGCGTGCGCTTAGAAGAGTGATAGCCGCCTTGACACGCGACAGGCGTGATCCCCTCCGCGTCCCGTGTTCAGCTTCACAGTTGTGTTTTTACCGTGCATTTCGCGTGTGTATTTTGACTGCTGACCGATCCTGCATTTGCAGTGAGTCGTGCAACACCGTAAACCGACCTGCAGCCACACAACCTCGGTGCATGGGCGAACGGACAATTCGTTCTACATCGCAGTGAGAGTTAGAGAGAGAGACCGACCGATCAGCTGGTCATTGTTTACCAACGACTACAGCAACTTATAAAGTAAGTGTTTTATTCGCTAATTAATAAATAATCTTATTGCGTTATACCAGTCCCGTTGACTGGGTATATTATTTTAGTTCGCCATATTTTTGCCCCCTCTCTCTACAAGTCGACCGTTTACCGACTTGTAATTAAAAGCGTAGACCTCGGCGACGATTAGATATTTTGTTTGTTATTTATTTTTATATTTATTTCAATAAATTCATTTTATTATTAGAATTCAATCCGGTGTTCAAGTAATTGAATTTAACCCACGTACGATTCCTTCCGTTATCCTAAGAGCTCGTATATTTCTGGTTGACAAGTGCTCGACACAATATCCCTGTTTCGCGGTCAATTTAAGATTTGATTTTTACGCGATTGTTATTTGAAACAGTACCTCGGTTTCAGACTAACACTTAACAGATTTGGTAGAGCGGAACGGTAACCGCCGCTGCAACGCAGGAAAAATACGTTTATTTAAACACGGTAAGTTTAACCGTACCGTTGAGCAGCTGCGATAATGAAATAAATATCCGTGCGGCAACCAAACTGTTACATGGCGCCCAACGTAAGTTAATAGATTGGACTTATATGACGCCCAACGTTCATTTCTAGATTGCGCCTACGAGGCGCACAACGTAAATTTTTAGATTGCGTTTTTTTTGTAATACGAGCTGCGCCTACGTAGGTGCCCAAATCAAATAGGATTTTATTATAAATGGAAGTGAATCTGATTTAATTTAATTGTGCATTTTACGTGTAATTTTTATTATATACTAGTTACGTTAATTAGTATATTTGTTGTTACCGACAGTTAGATTAATCGGTCTGCGGTTAATTCTAACCTTTAAATTATTGGAGTTAGATAGTTTGAAGTTTAATCCGGATTTTCTTTTATTGTTGTATAGTTTAGTTAAAAGAAATCCGAGGTCGGTAATAATAATTTTTTTAATTAATTACACGTAAATAATAGTACATTTGAATTTTAAAATTGAAATATAGATCGATTTGCCTTGAGGTCCACAATTTACATACCGAGTCCCTAATTTCGAGTAGGTTGGTCGGAAAATCGGCGTTATTTAATTTTCCGACTTAATAAAAATTGTAACACCTGTGCAAGGGTAAAAATTTTTGTTTTCGAAGTTTGCTTGTTTAATTTATATTTTTCACATCGCGGACCGGCTCTCGCGTTACAATAAAAATTGTATTATTATTTTTTTGTAACATTGCGATTATGAGAGGTCACAGCGGCGTACACATTTAGTTGTTTAGGCATATATTTATATTTATTTATCTATTCATTCAATTATTTATTTAGTTTATAATATATTCAGCGTGCGTTGGTGACCGAGAGCCGGAGTAAATTCGATTTTTTCGTATTTAGTCGGATTTAAATAATTTTTCTCTTATTTTAATTTAATTTATTAACAATTCGTAAAATTAATTTTTACGTTTAATATTGTATGTTTAATTATTTTATAATAAATTAAATTACTCCGCGTTTAACAAAGTTAATTTTTTTCTCTCGATTTGTTTCTAAAATTTATTGTCAAAAATATAATTCTTTAACTTAGTGTTTTATATTAGGCAGGAAAGCAAATTTCAAATAGGTATGCATAATTTTCTTTTCTTGTAATTATAAAGGGAAAAGTATTCATTCTTTAACTTAGTGGCCCAATAATTTTATTATTCGAAGCCACCTAATAATTTGAAATAAAGCATAGCTTGCACAGGTAAAGCAAATAGCGACTCAAGAATTCTTTATATATATTTATATATTTTAAATAAGCTTAGCGGTAATTTGTTAAGATTAAAATGGCGGAATCGATGAACACGCAAGTCGATCTGTGGATTGGATCAGGCACTTAGAGTCGTTAGAGATGCGTACAGATGGCTCTGTATATAAAAATGCCGAACGACTCCAACAGTGGCTGTTGGGTAAATTGTACGGCTTAAGAGTTCGCAGCCGAGACAGACTTAAATGAGGATGGTGTCAGGCGGAACAGGCGGAGGACAGGTTGGTTGAAGTTCATGGCTGCCCAGAATCCGGAGATTCCGGACCCGGATTCTGACCCAGATGTAGTAGAGGTGCTACAGAGGACTCTCGCTCTAGAAGGAGAAGATGCGGACGAGCGAGAGGAAGATGAGCAGTCGGACACCTCTGGCCAAAAAAACCGACAAGGAAGAAATGATATCTTTGGTATCCGATACTGGCCCTCAATTCGAGATACCAAAGATTTTTGCTTCGATATTAGCGGAGCAAATAAGTAAATTATCCACCTTGACGAAACGAGTTAAGGAGCTGGAAGCACAGATGCACACCGTCAACGGCAAGTTGGACTTGCCAATCGGTGCACAAGCTTTCAGCACAAACAAAACCCGGGAGCCAACCCAACATGTCCAGTTCCAGGACACCTATACGTATTACACCCTGGACGAGACGGACATCGGACCACAACCCGTGCAGGTAGAGCCTGAGGGGTCTCAAGCTCCTCGTGCAGATGCTGGAGGAGCTTGAGAGAGGGGTGACACATGGAGACCGAAACAGCATCCATGTTCAAGCTCTCCCTACCCTAATCTGAAGGACTTTTACGAGTCCGGCCAATCAGCGTCGAGATTGGCCGGGACACCGCGCGATGTTAGTGCGGTGGTTCGTAAGTGTGGAGTCCGATTCTCTGGCGACAAAAGCTAAAGTATCAACGCCTTCCTTGCAAGAGTCGAAGATTGTAGGATTCTCGCCAATCTCATCGAGAACGATGTGTTGCCGTCCTTGTCCGAACTTCTCACCGGAATCGCAGCTACGTGGTACCGGAATGAGAAGGACAAGTGGCACTCGTGGCAAGATTTTGTGAAATCTGCCAAGAAATGGTACGGTATGAGCCAAAGCTTTCAGCAAAGGCTCATCGAGTGGTTCAATGCTCGGACACAGGGTGAGGATTAGTCGGTGAAAGATTACATCACCTGCTCAATCGCAATCATGCAAAAACTCAACCCGATCCCGAGCGAGCGTAGGCAATTGGACATGCTACCTCAGCTTCAGCGATTGTTTAAGAGTGCCGAAGTCAAATCTGTAGAAGATTTATTGGAACTGGCAATGGACGCCGAGCAAACGCTCGAGCGTAAAAAGTTATATCGACCGCCTCCGGCAGATGAAGATTTAATGCTGTCGGAACTTGTTTACAAGACAAAGTCCAAGAAGCATCCGACCGCCAAGCTCAAGTAAGCACGCGTGGCTATGGAGGTGAGTGAGTCGTGTCGGGAAGATCCGATTGAACGGCTCACAAAAGTCCTGGAGGAAACCCTTAGAACCATGCGAAGGTGTGCCAGCAATGCAAGGTGGAGCAACGCCCTCCCATGGGTTTGATGGGTAGACGAGTGGTTGAAACGCCATGGCAAGTGGTAGCAGGAGATGTTACTGGACCACTTCCCTGCTCCACACACGGATTTGAATATATTTTGGTTTTCCAAGACCTGTTCACGTGCTGGATTGAAGCAGTGCCGATCCGGAAAACTAACGCTAAGACGATCGTGAAGGAGTCGTCATGCGTTTTGGCACGCCGGAAGTATTTATATCTGACAACGGCACTGAGTTCAAGAACAAGCTCGTAGATGATTATCTCGTGGAACGAGGAATATTTCATACAACTATTCCTCCGTACCACACTCAGGCCAACCCCGTCGAACGTGCTAAAAACGATGGTAGCGTCTTATATTACCGAGAAGCACAACATTTGGGATGAGAAGTTACCAGACCTTGTGTTTGCTTTAAATGCGGCGGTACAGAGTTCGACAGGATAGAGCCCGGCCATGTTAAATTACGGCCGGCAGCCTGAGCTACCCGGCCGTGATCGTCGGGTTCAAGACGAGCTGACTCAGCAACGTTTAGAATAACAGCGGTTGCTTGAGTGGAGTGATCACGACTACCTGAGCTTCACAAGAAAGCTTCAGCTAGAGCTACTAAAGATCAGGATAGGCAAGCCATTTACTATAATGCTGGGAGACGAGCTGCTTCTTTTGGAGTTAGGGACTTGGTATGGAAGAAGAACCGAGTTCTCTCATCCAGCGCAAAAGGCGTCTAGACCAAGTTAGCCCGAAAATACGTCGGTCCTTATCTGATCGTCCACAGCTACGTACCTATCGGATGACCATGGCGATGAATACGGCCCAGAATACGACGTCGAGACCGATCTACCTACGAGGGAAGAGAAACCCGAACGCGACACGGTTCCTGCGAGCGAAGACGTCTCACGCGGCAAGACGCAAGCGAGCGCCGTTCCACGCGAGAAACGAGATAACGCGAATGTCGTGCCCCCCATTAAACGAAGTAGCGGTAGGCTGCGTAAAAACGCTAGGGTCGTCGTCAGACCGCCGAATCGATCGATAGTAATGCCGACTGATAGTCACCGCGGGCTAGCCAATGAAACAAACGCAGAGCACGACGGAACTAAAGTTAGTGTCCGAATTTTTGGGCCCGTTTTTTTTGTTGTACCTGTGTAGCCACTTCCCATCGCAAATTCGTCAGGGATGCAGAAACCACATTACGGGTATTTGTAATCTGGAAGGGGGGTGTAATGCTAAGGTATTGTTTACCTTACCGTTTGACGAATTCGAGCAACACGAGCAAACAATATCGTAACGTTTGCATCGGCTCAAGTCAGCGAGATTCGGCTCGGCTCAATTCGTCGTAGCTACACGGGCGTGATCAACTTTGCACCTGATTAGGTAGGTGAGGGGGAGATTCGAGCGCGCTTAGAAGAGTGATAGCCGCCTTGATACGCGACAGGCGTGATCCCCCCCGCGTCCCGTGTTCAGCTTCACAGAGTTGTGTTTTTACCGTGCATATCGCGTGTGTATTTTGACTGCAGGCCGATCCTGCATTTGCAGTGAGTGGTACCACACCGTGAACTGACCTGTAGCCACACAGCCTCGGTGCACGGGCGAACGGACAATTCGTTCTACATCGCAGCGAGAGTTAGAGAGAGAGAGAGACCATTCGATCGGCTGGTCATTGTTTACCTACGATTACAGCAACTCATAAAGTAAGTGGTACTAATTCACGCGATCGTGTTTTATTTGCTAATTAATAAATAATCTTATTGCGTTATACCAGTCCCGTTGACTGGGTATATTATTTTAGTTCGCGATATCCCCCCCCCCTCTCTCTACAAGTCGACCGTTTACCGACTTGTAATTAAAAGCGTAGACCTCGGCGCGGATTAGAGATTTTGTTTGTTATTTATCTTTATATTTATTTCAATAAATTCATTTTATTATTAGAATTCAATCCAGTGTTCAAGTAATTACGACTACGAGCTACTATGAGCTCGTATATTTCTGGTTGACAAGTGCTCGACACAATATCCCTGTTCCGCGGTCAATTTCAGATTTGATTTTTACCTGATTGTTATCTGAAAAACTCCCTCGGTTTCAGACTAACACTTACCAGATTTGGTAGAGCGGACAGGTAACCGCCGCTGCAACGCAGGAAAAATACGTCTATTTAAATACGGTAAGTTTAACCGTACCGTTGAGCAGCTGGGATAATAAAATAATCATCCGTGCGGCAACCATACTGTTACAATATACAGGGTGTTCTGAAATTCATTCAGTTAATTTCGCACACATATAAAACTCAAAATTCTAAATAACTTTTCTATCCACATCGGCCAAGATGGCGGGAAGTAAAGAACCGCCTGACATTCGCTCCGATAAGTTTTTTAAATGTCATCAGAAATTAAAGGATGGAGTATTTGTTTGTTTAATATGTGAAAACGCGTACCATACTAGTGATTTTAACATACTGAAAAACACAAAAAGAATAAGTGATATTTTTGTTATTTGCTCGGAACATGATAAACTAAAACTAACCTTAAAAAGAAGTGAAAATGTGCTATGTAATGATGCAAACTGATTATTGCCGAAATCAAATCAATGCAAAAGTTACAAATTAAAAACCAAATTATAAGTGATATTATGAGTGATAGTGCTAACAACCAAGAAGAATCAATGTATGAAGACCATAGTGAATTTGAAACCATGAAAATCGAAAATATTATATTAAAGATGTTAAACACTGAACTAAAAGAAAAGAGTCAACTGCTGAAAGAACTTTTAAACAAAGAAAAAAGAAAATGAAGTAACTAAAATCAACAAAAATTCATATGCTGAGACACTGATAAAACCCAAACCTATTAATAAACCGACACATAAAATAATATTAAAAAAACCAAAAAAGAAGAGAATATAGCGACAATAGTGCAAAGAGCGTCTCATTATTTAATTAAAGATAAAACCATTAAAACTCGAAACGTTAAAGTAAAAGGTGATAGTGAAGTTGTAATAAAATGTATAAACAAGGATAGTGTAAATAATGCAATTAATATATTAAACTCAAAACTATCAAAATTATGTACAGTAGAAAAAGAGCAAATAATGAAACCTAAAATAAAAATAATTGGCATAGATAATATTGAAAAAATGAGTAATAAAGAACTAGAAGACGACATTAACACACGAAATTTTAGCAGCTGTGAAAGTAAAGGCGTGGTTTTACACACGTATATTAATCCACGAAGCAAGTTAACTACGGCAATATTAGAAGTGTCGAGAAAATTAGAAAATCAGAGATAAATAATACTATTAAAATGATTTATTATACTAAATTAATCAAAATAGCTAACAACGAAAATTGAATAGAAATTTTAAATATGCAGGATCCAAATATTGCAACAAATTCTCTAATTAAAAAAATACAAAATTGTATGCATTAAGTTAAACAGTACAAAGATAAGTAAAAATAAGAATAATTTAAATCCTAGAAATAGGTGGATTACAAGTGCATTAATGATATCCTGTAAAACTAAAGAAAGTTTATATTTATTTTGGAAAAAAAATCCTAGCTTAGATAATAAGTTGTACTATAGAAATTATACTAAAGTACTAGATAAAATTATAAACAAAGCCAAAGAACTATATGAAAAAGAGCAATAGAAAAAAATTCTAGCAATCCAAAAAATCTATGGCAAATTATAAATGAAAAACTGGGGAAAAAAGTAACAAAAAAGTCAGGGTTAATTACATAATTGAAAACAATGAAAAGATAAGTGATCCTACACGAATTGCTAATAATATGAACAAATTTTTTACTAATATAGGTAAAACTTTAAGCGATAAAATACAAACAGAAACAAATGAAAATTTAAAATTGCCACAATTCAATTCAAATAGCATTTTTATTACACCCACATATGCATATGAAATCGAAAATATAATATAAATTTAAAGAATAAAAATGGAGGAGTAGATAATATTGAAAAAATGAGTAATAAAGAACTAGAAGACGACATTAACACACGAAATTTTAGCAGCTGTGAAAGTAAAGGCGTGGTTTTACACACGTATATTAATCCACGAAGCAAGTTAACTACGGCAATATTAGAAGTGTCGAGAAAATTAGAAAATCAGAGATAAATAATACTATTAAAATGATTTATTATACTAAATTAATCAAAATAGCTAACAACGAAAATTGAATAGAAATTTTAAATATGCAGGATCCAAATATTGCAACAAATTCTCTAATTAAAAAAATACAAAATTGTATGCATTAAGTTAAACAGTACAAAGATAAGTAAAAATAAGAATAATTTAAATCCTAGAAATAGGTGGATTACAAGTGCATTAATGATATCCTGTAAAACTAAAGAAAGTTTATATTTATTTTGGAAAAAAAATCCTAGCTTAGATAATAAGTTGTACTATAGAAATTATACTAAAGTACTAGATAAAATTATAAACATAGCCAAAGAATTATATGAAAAAGAACAAATAGAAAAAAATTCTAGCAATCCAAAAAATCTATGGCAAATTATAAATGAAAAACTGGGGAAAAAAGTAACAAAAAAGTCAGGGTTAATTACATAATTGAAAGCAATGAAAAGATAAGTGATCCTACGCGAATTGCTAATAATATGAACAAATTTTTTACTAATATAGGTAAAACTTTAAGCGATAAAATACAAACAGAAACAAATGAAAATTTAAAATAGCCACAATTCAAATTAAATAAAAATAGCATTTTCATTACACCCACATATTCATATGAAATCGAAAATATAATAATAAATTTAAAGAATAAAAATGGAGTAGTAGATAATATTAATGCAAAAACAATAAATTGCCTATCTCGTTTTTTAATATTACCATTAGTACATGTCATATGTGTAGAAAAAACTACTTGGCCAAGTGCACTAAAAACAGCAGAAATAATTCCGATTCACAAAAGTAGCGAGAAACATAAAGTAACGAATTATAGACCTATTTCGCTTATTTCAAACTTAGCAAAAATTTTCGAAAAAATTATATTCACTAGATTAATTAAGTTTATAAATGACAGTAACATACTAGCAAACAACCAATATGGTTTTAGTAAAAACAAAAGTACTAAGGATGCATTACACTACATAACCAACATAATATACAATAACCTAGATTCAAACACTCCAATAGCAGTAACTTTCCTTGATTTATCCAAAGCTTTTGATACTGTTAACCATACTATTTTGTTGGATCAATTATATAGCTACGGAATTAGGGGTAAAGCGCAGAAATTGATAAAAAGTTTTCCAAGTAATAGGGAACAAAGGGTAAAAATAAATGATACATATAGTGTATATGAGAAAATAACAACTGGAGTACCTCAGGGCCCAATTTTAGGACCATTATTTTTTATTATATATGTAAATGATCTTTTGACAGCAATGCCAGATAATACAATATTATCTTATGCTGATGATACTGCAGTAATATTAAGAAGCAATAGTTGGAAAGAAGTATAAACAATTATGAACTCGAATATTAATAAAATAGCAAATTGGCTAGCACTTAACAAATTTTCACTTAATATTGATAAAACAGTATATTTAACTTTTGTGAACCATAAGGATTGTATTCCAATAAATTTTCATATAGACATAAAAGGAACAGAATTACAAAGAGTCGAAAATACAAAATATCTAGGAATTATTTTTGACTGTCCCATGAAATGGGATAAGCACATAGAGTATATATACAAAAAGACGAAATATCTAACTTTTATTTTTCACAAAATAGCTAAGATCATATCCACTGATACTCTCAGAACTTTCTATTATGCTTTTTACCATAGTATAATCTGTTACGGAATAATAGCTTGGAGTGGTGCATATGCACATAACAAATCTAGAATACAAAATCAACAAAATAGATTACTTAAAATAATTAATAAAAATAAATTTATAAGCGATAAAAATCCAGCGAACATTGGCAAACTTTTTATTTTTGAATCCCTTAGTTTTCATTATAGTACATTGCAAGAAATTTATAAAAACTCAAAAAGTATAACAAGAAATAGGAATATCCAAATGCCACGTCGATGTAGCAAAGTCAGTTCAAAGAACAGCTATATAAGAGCAGTAAGCCATTACAATACCTTACCAAATGAACTTAAAAATATAGATAATATTAAAGTAAGAAAAGCAAAATTAAAAAACTGGATCAGGACAAACGTATAAAGAATTAGTACGAATAACTCGGTAAAAATAGATTGTACTCGAATATGGTTTTGTAAGTTAATTAGTAAAAAAAATCAGGTACTTGCAAACAATTCAATAATTAATTCACTTTTAACAGATAAAAATTATAAATTTGTTAGATGTGTAAATCCTGCATTGGAAGTCCTACAGGATACGGCAGTATTTGACAAATTGTTACTTAATGTTAGAACATATCTATGCGCAAATGGTAAATGTAACAAGTACTAAAAATGATCGCATCGCAGAATATCTGATTACAACAACAATAAAATGAAAAAAACAGAAAATATAAGCAATTTAATTCTAATTGCAACTGTAGTAATTAATATGAATTTTCTTGATGAGGCATATAAACTTTCAGTTGCAGAGAACGTGGTGAGTTTGAGTGATAAACAAAAAGCTATACCGGATAAAACAGTGAAAAAAGACAAAAAACATCTATTTGATAAGATCTGTGAAACGAAAATT
This sequence comes from Theocolax elegans, assembly GCA_026168455.1. Taxonomy (NCBI): domain Eukaryota; kingdom Metazoa; phylum Arthropoda; class Insecta; order Hymenoptera; family Cerocephalidae; genus Theocolax; species Theocolax elegans. The sequence goes on along the minus strand of CM047426.1, from coordinate 46,078,517 downwards.
AATCGAGTAGTTCTTGGTTTTAAATACATAAGTTTTCTGAAAGAAACACAAGAATGTAACAAAGTTAAGGATGAAGTTGTAAAAGAAAAATATGATGCTATAGAATCAGTATATACTAAAATAGACAAAATGGCTGAAGATAATGCCACAAATATGAAGGTCACTAATCCACCAGGGACGAAATTACAGCAAATTAACTCTTACCGCATGTCCTACGGAGATCTAAACAACATTGGATCGAATAAAGCAATTTTTTATTTTGATAGGGGAATAAGAGGAAAAAATTTTTTACAAATTCTGTTTACCCACTGAAACAGCAACCAAATCAGCATGTAAATATGATTCTTCAAAACAACATCAGGAAATGTTTCCACATTACAGAGTCACTTGTGCGGTTGGACTCACTTGCCCTGCAAGACTAAACAACATCGAGAAAATTATTTTTGCAAGAAACAGAAATGCGACAACAGAAACGTTCACAAATGCCAGAGCTACGTTAACAAGATTTTGGTGAAAAATAAGGAAAAAATGTTTAAAAAGTAATAATATTAAACAATAATATGAGCATTTAAATTTAAAGTGTGTAAAAAAAAATGTAAAAGAGTGATGCACTAAACAGTATACTAGTTATACTGATAAAGTTGCAAAACTCTTATGGTTAGTAAATATAGTATTAAGTATAAGATATAGTGTTAAGTTCTAGGGCTCCTATGTACAGGTGCCAGTGTGCACCTCTATAGGATACATTTCTTGTAAAATATTGTAATGGCTGGAGTTAATAATAAAATTGTTAGTTAAGATTATTATTTCGAGCCAATCAGAGCGCGGCAACCGGCGATGGGCGATGCAATGAGACCGAAAGCGATGCGTGGAAGGAGCGCCCGGAGAAAGGAAGGCGAGATCGAAAACTTAAACAAACTCGCATAGTGATCGATTCATTTGTTATTGAACACGTTAATATGCGACAAATTTAAGAGAATCGGAAGATTGAAAAGTGGCCGATAAGGAAATGGCAAGCCTTAAAATAATTTAATTATTAATTATGTAATTGCTTTATGTATTTTAAATATCTAATTAATTAATAAATTATAACAAAGGAAATCTCAGGAACCACTTCCTCGAACAAGCTGAGATTTTAACAGTAATAGCAAAACGTAATTTTAATCTATTCAAATGAAACAGAACTGTAATAAAAGTCGAAATGTTCATTAAAAAGTAATAATATTAAACAATAATATGAGCATTTAAATTTAAAGTGTGTAAAAAAAAATGTAAAAGAGTGATGCTGTTAAGTTCTAGGGCTCCTATGTACAGGTGCCAGTGTGCACCTCTATAGGATACATTTCTTGTAAAATATTGTAATGGCTGGAGTTAATAATAATAATAATAATATTAGAGAAATTTTTATTTGGAGCTTATTTATTAAATTATTGTTAGTTAAAGATTATTATTTCGAGCCAATCAGAGCGCGGCAACCGGCGATGGGCGATGCAATGAGACCGAAAGCGATGCGTGGAAGGAGCGCCCGGAGAAAGGAAGGCGAGATCGAAAACTTAAACAAACTCGCATAGTGATCGATTCATTTGTTATTGAACACGTTAATATGCGACAAATTTAAGAGAATCGGAAGATTGAAAAGTGGCCGATAAGGAAATGGCAAGCCTTAAAATAATTTAATTATTAATTATGTAATTGCTTTATGTATTTTAAATATCTAATTAATTAATAAATTATAACAAAGGAAATCTCAGGAACCACTTCCTCGAACAAGCTGAGATTTTAACAGTAATAGCAAAACGTAATTTTAATCTATTCAAATGAAACAGAACTGTAATAAAAGTCGAAATGTTCATTAAAAAATTAATTATTCAGCTGTCTATTACACAATTTTTTTATTTCTCGGCATAATTTGACAAGTATAGTTTATATAAGTGTATAATAAATATGGTATAATTCAACTAATTAGATGAAAAAAGTATTATCCAGGACAATAATTGTTAAATAGAAGTGTTGGATAGCATGAAATACTCAAGTGCTAAAAATGTCATTTTAAAATTTTTGCTGTTTACAATCTCCCTAAGTAAAGATACCATATTGAATAAAATTTTATTGAATAGCTATTGTTTCAAAGAATAACTTGTTTCAATCAAAGACATATTGCCGTACAGACCAAAATCAAAACTAATAAAATGAGCCTCGATAGCAATCTTAATACTGTAAATTAGGTATTTGGATAAATGGTAAACAATTATATTGAGAATTTCAAAACGTTTTCCCATTTAATGTGTTAAATAGGTATTTAGCTTCCAAAATGGTGTAAAATGGAAAAAAGGAAAAGAACTGTTGTTACAACCTGCATAACTCTGATGCAAATTAATATCTTCTACATAATATTAAAATTTTATAAGTGAAATTGTGAATTTTTCTGTAAAAAACCCCTTATACTGTAAAAAATATTTAGTGAATGTCATTTCTTATGAGTCCATTGTGATCGCATTGATACGAGGGTAAATTTACCATTTCGGGAATATCTGAGGATATTCGTGAGGACTCTACCAATTACGGGATTTCCTGGATCTTTCGGGAATTCCTGAGGTATTTCGGGGTGAATCTACCACTTACGGGATTTCCTGGATCTTTCGGGAATTCCTAAGGTATTTCGGCATATTTCTACCAATTACGGGATTTCCTGGATATTACGCGAATTTCTGAGGAAATACGAAATGTCTCCACTAACTGTGGTATTTCCTGGATATTTCGGGAATTTCTGATTTATTTCGGGATGACGCTAGTAATTACGGGATTTCCTGGATTATTCGGGAATTTCTGAAATGTTTCAGCAAGACTCCATTAATTATGGTATTTCCTGGATATTTCGGGAACTACTGAGGTATTTCGAATTGTCTCCACTAATTGTGGAATTTCTAGGATATTGCGGGAATTTAGGTATTTCGGGATGACGTTACTGATTACGGGATTTCCTGGATATTTCGGGAATTTCTGAGGTATTTCGGGGTGACGCTACTAATTACGGGATTTCCAGGAGATTTTGGGTACTTACAAAGAAATTCGGGATGACTACTAATTATGGTATTTCCTGGACATTTCGGGACTTTCTGAGGTATTTCGAAATGTCTCCACTAATTGTGGAATTTCCAAGATATTGCGGGAATTGCTGAGGTATTTCGGAACGACGCAACTAATAATGGGAATTTCTGGATATTTCGAGAATTTCTGAAGAAATTAGGGATGACTACTAATAACGAGATTTCTTGGATATTTCGGGAATATCAGAGGAAATTCGTGATGACTCTACCAATTACGGGATTTCCTGGATATTTCGGGACTATCAGAGGAAATTGGTGATGACTCTACCAATTACGGGATTTCCTACATCTTTCGGGAATTTCTGAGGTATTTCGGGATGACGCTACTAATTACGGGAATATCTGGATATTTCGGGAATTTCTGAAGAAATTCGGGTTGACTATTAATTACGGAATTTCCTGGATCTTTCTGGAATTTTAGAGGTAATTCGGGATAACTCTAATAATAACGGGATTTTCTGGATAATTCGGGAATTTCTGAAAAAAATTCGGGATGACTACTAATTACGGAATATCCTGGATCTTTCGGGAATTTCTGAGGTATTTATGGATCACTCTTCTAATTACGGGATTTCCAGGAGATTTTGGGTATTTCCAAAGAAATTTGGGATGACTACTAATTATGGTATTTCCTGGACATTTCGGGAGTTTCTGAGGTATTTCGAAATGTCTCCACTAATTGTGGAATTTCCAGGATATTGCGGAAATTGCTGAGGTATTTCTGGATAACTCTAATAAATAATGGATTTCCTGGATATTTCGGGAATTTCTGAAATATTTCAGAAAGGCTCCACTAATTATGGTATTTCCTGGATATTTCGGGAATATCTGAGGAAATTCGGGATGAATCTACCAATTACGGAATTTCCTGGATCTTTCGGGAATTTCTGAGGTATTTCGAGATGACTCTACCAATTACGGGAATTTCTGGATATTTCGGGAATACCTGAGGAAATTCGTGATGACTCTACCATTTACGGAATTTCCTGGATCTTTCGGGAATTTCTGAGGTATATCGAGATGACGATACCAATTACGGGAATTTCTGGATATTTCGGCAATTTCTCTAATATTTCAGAAAGACTCCACTAATTACGCGATTTTTTGGATCTTTCGGGAATTCCTCAGGTATTTCGGGACGACGCTACTAATAATGGGAATTTCCGAAGAAATTCGGGATAACAACTAATTACGGGATTTCTTGGATATTTCGGGAATATCAGAGGAAATTCGTGATGACTCTACCAATTACGGGATTTCCTGGATATTTCGGGAAGATCGGAGGAAATTCGGGCCGACTCTACCAATTACGGGATCCCGGATATTACGCGAATTTCTGAGGAAATTGGGGATGAGCCTACTAATTGCGGAATTTCCTGGATATTTCGGGAATTTCTGAAATATTTCAGAAAGATTCCACTATTTACGGGATTTCCTGGATATTTCGGAAATACCTGAGGAAATTCGTTATGACTACTAATTACGGAATTTCCAGGATCTTTCGGGAATTTCTGAGATATTTCGAGATGACGCTACTAATTACGGGAATTTCTGGATATTTCGGGAATACCTGAGGAAATTCGTGATGACTACTAATTACGGAATTTCCAGGATCTTTCGGGAATTTTTGAGCTATTTCGGGATGACTATACAAATTACGGGATTTCCTGGATATTTCGGGAATTTCTGAGGTATTTCTGGGTCAGTCTACTAACTACGGGATTTCCAGGATATTTCGGGAATTTCTAAAATATTTTCGAATGACTCCACTAATTACGGGATTTCCTCGATATTTCGGGAATTCCTGAGGTGTCTCGGGATGACGCTGCTATTTCCGGGATTTCCTGGATCTTTCGGGAATTTCTGAGGTATTTCAGAAAGACTCCACTAATTACGGGTTTTTCTGGATATTTCGGGAATTTTTGAGCTATTTCGGGATGACTATACAAATTACGGGATTTCCTGGATATTTCGGGAATCTCTGAGGTATTTCTGGGTCAGTCTACTAATTACGGGATTTCCAGGATATTTCGGGAATTTCTAATATATTTTGGAATGACCTCACTAATTACGGTATTTCCTCGATATTTCGGGAATTCCTGAGGTGTCTCGGGATGACGCTGCTATTTCTGGGATTTCCTGGATCTTTCGGGAATTTCTGAGGTATTTCGAGATAACGCTACCAATTACGGGAATTTCTGGATATTTCGGGAATACCTGATGAAATTCGTGATGACTCTACCAATCACGGGAATTCCTGGATCTTTCGGGAATTTCTGAGGTATTTCGAGATGACGCTACCAATTACGGGAATATCTGGATATTTCGGGAATTTCTCAAATATTTCAGAAAGACTCCACTAATTACGCGATTTTTTGGATCTACGGGAATTGCTCAGGTATTTCGGGACGACGCTACTAATAATGGGAATTTCTGGATATTTCGGGAATACCTGAGGAAATTCGTGATGACTCTACCAATTACGGGATTTCCTGGATTTTTCGGGAATTTCTGAGGTATTTCGAGATGACGCTACCAATTACGGGAATTTCTGGATATTTCGGGATGACTATGAAATTACGGGATTTCCTGGGTATTTCAGGGATTTCTGAGGTATTTCTGGATAACTAATAAATAATGGATTTCCTGGATATTTCGAGAATTTCTGAAATATTTCAGAAAGGCTCCACTAATTATGGTATTTCCTGGATATTTCGGGAATTTCTGAGGTATTTCGAGATGACTCTACCAAATACGGGAATTTCTGGATATTTCGGGAATACCTGAGTAAATTCGTAATGACTCTACCAATTACGGGATTTCCTGGATCTTTAGGGAATTTCTGCGGTATATCGAGATGACGCTACCAATTACGGGAATTTCTGGATATTTCGGCATTTCTCTAATATTTCAGAAAGACTCCACTAATTACGCGATTTTTTGGATCTTTCGGGAATTGCTCAGCTATTTCGGGTGTTCGTTTATCAATGGACTGTGGAGGGGGGTGAAAAGAAACTCACTTTGTAACACAATGAACTTATATTTGCAAACAAAACTTATAAACTAAACACAATAAATTTCTTTTGGTTGAACCACAATAAATTCAAAACTACAGAAGCTAATCAAGGCGGTCCGCCTGATGCGATGGTTCAAGAAGCACTGCTTTGTCCCTTCTTCGCGACGCGCCTATATGCGGGCTTTTCCTTTCTTCGCGCGTAGGTGACGCTGTCGTAGCAATCAACATCCCGCCCGCCTTGTCCGGACCGGACGAAACTCAAACGCCGCCCGCCGTGGCAGCTTGGCTTCTAATATGCGCTTCGCCGAGTTCATCCATTCCCAATGGAGCTGAATTGATTACGGGGATGGGCACCAATTTCGTTACAGGTCGAACGTACTCGCCCGACGATGTCTTTAAGGTGACAACTCGAACGAACCCATCATCACTAAGATGTATCCTCACGACGCGAGCCAGGGGCCAACGCCCGGAATCTGATAACAGGCTAGGGTCAACGACGATAACTAAATCCCCAACACAGAGATTAGGGCGCGGTTGAGTCCATTTGTAGCGTTGTTGAAGCGTATTTAGATATTCACGGCTCCAACGCGTCCAAAGTTGGTCTCGAAGAGCTCGAACTAATTTCCAATGACTCAATTGACTCAAATTGGCAGATTCGATCCGTGGCTCTGGAACAGAGCCAAGGGATCGTCCAATGAGTAAGTGACCAGCAGTAAGGACATCTAAATCATCTGACTCTCCGGATAGAGCGGTAATTGGACGACTATTGAGCACTGCTTCTATGCTGATCACCAATGTCGACAATTCTTCATAGGTGAGATTTCGGGGAGAAGTAACTCGTCGAAGGTGAGTCTTGACGGACTTCACTCCGGCTTCCCAGAGTGCTCCAAAGTGAGGAGCCCCAGGAGGTATAAAGTGCCATTTGGTACCTCTCTGCGCAAGGGCGCCGCCTACGCAATCCCAATCGAAGTCGCTCTGACTGAAGGCAGTGCGAAGTTCGAGGTCTGCTCGACGAAAGTAAGTTCCGTTGTCGCTCCATACCTCCGATGGGATGCCACGACGACTAGAAAATCTAGTGAAAGCAGCCAAAAATGACTCGGTCGTCATGTCTCCGACGACTTCAAGGTGCAGAGCCTTTGTGCTCATGCAGACAAAGACTGCGATATATCCTTTGGTTGTGCGAATTCCGCGTCCTTTTGCAGACAATACCGCGAAGGGTCCTGCGTAATCGACGCCCGTCCGAGAGAACGGTTCCGCTGGGACGACGCGGGCTTGAGGCAACGGTGCCATTATTTGGCGTGTGGTTTCGGCTCGAGCCCTCACGCAGATGACACATTTGTGTAGAAATGAACGCAGCCGTCGCCGCCCGCCGATGATCCAGGCGCGCCGCATCATGTGCGAATAAGTGAGACGGAATCCTCCATGCAGAGCTCGCGAATGAGCCCAAGCGATGATTAACGCAGCAAGTGGACACCGACCATCGAGTACAGGAGGATGACGTTCCGAGAAAGAAAGACAGGAGTTATGGAGACGGCCACCTACTCGTAGTATATTGTTCGAGTCAACGAAGACGTTTAAACTTCTCAGAGGCGGTGCCAATGATGAAGAGGAGTTCCTATTCAATTGCACAAGCTCTTCGGAGAACCATGCGGATTGACTTAATCGGACGCAAGTTGTGAAGGCACCCTCGGTCTCCTCAACGGTGACGAAGGAGCGAGGAGCCGTTTTAGGGAGTCGGAGCCATCGACGGGCGTATGCAACGACGCGAATCAAGCGTCCTAGATCAGAAAAGCGACTCAAGAGTGATTGAGCCTCTTGCTTGGTCGAGCAACAAATTACCGGCATTTCGATATTCGGGATGTCGGATGGTTGTGTGGTGCGTTCGTGTGAAGGCCAGAGATCTTCATTCTTTGTCAGCCACTCCGGACCATTCCACCAGGATGCGCGATTGACGAGCGAAGCCGGTGCCGCTCCTCGTGTTGCCAAGTCCGCTGGGTTGTCTTCCGTTGACACATGACGCCAGACTTTGGCTGGTAGATGTTCGTGAATATGATTAACATAATTGTCGACCAGCGCCTTCCCGCTGGGTTCCGCAGAACCGAGCCAGTGGAGGACAATTGTCGAGTCGGTCCAAGCGTAACAATGGTCCAGTGGAATCTCGAGCTCCTGCGAGAGAGAATTAAGTAGTTGCGCGGTAAGTAGGGCTCCCCTAAGCTCCAGTCGAGGTATCGTCATACGTGGTGTGGGGGAGTTTGAAGGCTTTAGAGCGCGGATCGGTGCTAATTTGCTTTTTGCGACTAGCAACCGTGCGTCGCCTGTACCGTCTCTTTTCGATACTCGCACGTAGATGGTTGCGGCGAATGCGCGTTGGCTCGCATCGGAAAATCCGTGTAACTGGATGTTCGCGTTGAGTGTTGATGAGATCCATCTAGGAATGGTGATGGAATCGACCGCCTTTAATCCTGATTTGAAATCTTCCCATCTTTTTTGCATGGAGGTGGGCAGGGGCTCATCCCAGTCGAGCTGAGCTCGCCAGAGATCTTGCATGAACAATTTGGCGATTAATATCGTTGGCGTTAACCAACCGCAAGGATCAAAGAACCTGGCTACTGTAGCCAGCACCGTTCGCTTAGTGCAGTTTAATGACGTTACCTTTGGCGGGGTTAGCTGAAAACAGTCTGTACGCGGGTCCCACTTGATGCCTAATTCGTTGATGGGTCCGTCTTTAACCAGTTGTAAGCAAGTAGGCCTCAATTGGTCCTCAACCGATATGCCGTTTAGCAACTCAGGAGCGTTCGCAATCCACTTTCTCAACGGAAATCCGCCAGAGTTGAAGAGGCTGACTAGTTGATCCCGTAATAGTCGAGCCTGAGCGAGGTCGTCACTCCCAGTGAGAATGTCATCAACGAACCGATCCTTTAGAGCGAATCGAGATGCTTCTGGCCACGACGTGCCGTAGTCCATACACAGTTGCTGTATAGTCCTCAAAGCAAGGTACGGCGAGCAAGACTCTCCATATGTGACGGTCAGAAGTTGAAAATGAGTAACATCGTCGCCCTCTTGAGGACACCATAGGATCCGTTGTAAATCTACGTCCTTCTCGTTCACCCAAATTTGGCGGAACATCATACGTACGTCCGCGCAGAATACAAACCGGTGTCGTCTCCATCTAGTCAATACATGAACCAAATCTGTCTGCAGCTTGGGTCCTGAATATAGCACGTCGTTCAGACTATAGCCGGATGAAGTTGGCCGAGAGGCATTAAATACAACACGCAGACGTCGATCAGGGCCTTCGTGCTGCCAAATTCCATGGTGCGGGATGTAATTAACCGGTCGATCAGAATGGGCCAAGCGATCGGTGGTCAAGGCTTTCATGTGTCCGAGGCTCTCGTATTCCGCCATGAATGTTCTATATTCTT